>JANBXA010000741.1:42925000-43052500 GCA_030556225.1 Cricetiscus sungorus
TAGATGTTAACACAGCACTATGCTGCTCACTGGTTCTTTGTCTGCAGTCTTTACCATTGACAGCGGGGTAGGAGCTAGAGTGACTCTGATTTTCTTTTGATTCTGTGCATTTGGGAAGGGTTGTGGAACGGATTCTTCCATAGCCTTCCTTCAGGCTATAATTTGGTCTGGGATGAATCATTTTTCATAGACCACAACAATAACAATTACTTTAGTTAGGGTTTTATTGTCGCGAAGAGACACCATGACCATGGCAACCTTTTATATTTATTTGGGGCTGGCCTAAAGTTCAGTGATTCAGTCCATTATCATCACAGCAGGAAGCATGGCTGCATGCATGCAGGCAGATGTGGTTCTGGGAAGGTAGCTGAGAATCCTACCTCTGGATCCACAGGTATCAAGGAAGAAAGTAAGCTATTGGTCCTGACTTGAGCTTCTGAAACCTAAAATCCCATCCCCAGTGATAAACTTTTTCCAAAAAGGCCACACCTGCTCCAACAAGGTCATATCCTCTCCCTCTGAATCTGAATCTATAGAGGCAATTTTCATTCAAACCACCACAGCAGTGTTCCATACTTACCTATTGGTGGAAGGATCCATGAATTATTCATATATACATAGTCTCACTTTTTAATGCAATTCTATGGATGTAGTAGGACTATGTGTGAGAAAACTGATGGAGGCTATAATTAAATACTTGCTTGTGACTGGATATATGGTTAGGGAGGACATGGACACACCAACAGAGCAATAAAGGAAGTCAAGGTAAATTCTGTAGACTATTGGCTATAGACTTGTAATGGTTACATATCACACGCTAGTTTCTTCCTGTCTGTCTTGTTTTCTGTCTCTCTGCACATACATATGCATGTGTGTGTGTGTGTGTGTGTGTGTGTGTGTGTGTGTGTGTGTTTTCCTTGAGCTAATTGAGGATGCATTGTAGAGGACAAGTAGGACGGTGGGTAAGTGGAAATAATGGACTTACGGATAATTAATCAGCTACTTTGGTAACTACAAAATAAAAGTGATTCATGCTGCCCAGCAGAATGCTTGGATAACAATTTGATAATAATACTAGCCCTTATTTTAGAGTGATTCCCTAAAAGCAACATTACAGCAATCTTCTTTTAAGATCACAGCTGGAAAGCACGTCCTTAAAGTAAGACTCTAGAGAAGTCAAGGGCTAATGTGGAGTAGCTCTCAGCTTCTCCTGCTCTTTAGCTAATCTTTCTGGGCTTTATTCCACAGTGGCATTCCTATTCTACTAGGAAATGTCACTGATTGGAAAGTAGGATGAGAGAGAAAGGAATGAAGGGGCTATTCAAAGCACAAATAGAAGCTTTTGTTGAAACTTCAGTGTAGTGAGATACTCACCTTGTCAGCACCTGTGGCATAGGCCACGCCCATTGGGGGTGGAGACATGACCTGGGGGAACTAAGGCTGAGGAGGGGGCACAGAGAGCTCTCTTGCTTGCAGCATGGGAACAGGAGTACATCCGGAGGCATCCTTGGGACCAGGAACCTGCTGGTGTTCATCTGTCTAAGTTGTGAGTTATTTCTCCCTGAATAAACATCTATTCTGCCTATTTGTTTCCCCTGATCCTTATTAAACATCAATACTCCAGTGCAGTGTTTCAGTTTCTATTTAGCCAGATACAACATAGAATCTATGCCCAATATATATATATATATATGTATATATATAGTCCATGTTTAAAAGAAGGCAAGAAAGCCAAAGAATGGCTATAACATCTATAGTATCTCTTGAGGGGAGTGATTAAGTTCCTTGGGATAAAATCCAATACCCAGTGGATATTTTCAGGTAGGAAACGTCTCTTACCGGCAAGAAGAGACATTTTGGTTTTCAAGATTGGAGATGGTAGGCAGCAGTGTAGTTGGAGAGGATTTAGGGAGTAGCGAAAGCTCCATGTCTTTCTAAATCGGTTCTTCTCTGTGCTCTGCCAACTCCCTCTTTTCAGCCTCTGCCCTTGGTCTCTGCAGTAGAACAATCACTGGTGAAAGTTTCATTCTTTTGAGGGCAACAAGGTGGATTCTTCTGAGAAAATCAGAAATGATAGCTTTTTGCATCTGGGTGCTGGTTGGGTAAAGCAGAAGTAACAAAGAAGGATGTGGGGGAGTGGGCAGTTGAGATCTTCATTAGATTGATGGACAGGACAGAAAGTTCCTTTCATGGCCACATAATTTGGCAGTGTGTGTGTGTGTGTGTGTGTGTGTGTGTGTGTGTGTGTGTGTGTGTGTGTGTGATTTAGAATACTTTTTGTATTCAAAGTGTGTAACTTAGTTTTGCCTGGTTTATCATTTTATCTTTGCTTGTTTATGTGGCCTCCCAGATAGTTTCCTCTGGGAGAGAAAGGTGGCCTTTACTATATCTTGGCAGAAAATGCCATTTATGTGGAATCTCTCCCTTTCTAATGAATGGTATGCTTTTTGCATTTTTTAAAAGCACAATTCAGTGCTTGGCAGGCTGTCAGCATACTTCCCTAGAGTGCAGAGTGCAGAGACAGCATACCCTCCTCTGGCTCTGGAGAGGGTTAGTTTTGAGTTGCAAAATAAATAAAATAAGATTACAAGTGGAAATGAATTGTTCATGGTAGGAGAAAATAAATTCAAAACAGATGGGAACAAAGAGCGGATTGCCCAGATGAAACAAAAGCACTTTTGACAATAATACCCTTAACATTTACACAGCTCTTCAAGTTTTCTAAGTGTTTCCTGGTAAGCTGGGGTCTCTAGTTAGCTGCAGGTCATTCATTGAATTAGGTGTTGACTTATATTGAGAGCACTGCATAATTCTGAAAACTGAGAGCAAGCATAACTCACTTAATATTTCTCAGCATTTCTAAGTTTCTGCTTCTCCTTGCCATAGTCAGAGATCATCACAGAAAACCACAGCTGTTCAAAATGCAGAGAACAGTGGATCATGGGATACTGGCCCCAATTGATAAATCTACAACATAATCCCCCCACCCAAGGCTCAGGGAGGAAAGACAGTAAGAACTGGAGGGACCAGGAAACTTGTGAGATGGCAGAGAAGGAACTACAGGGAAGCTTGATCTATGGCACCTTATCAATATGGCCGCCTCAACAAGACCCAAACAAGTACAGCACCAGAAGGCATAGTAGCATGGAAAGGGGAAATCATACTGGTTGCCACTCATAGACAACTAGACAGCAACTATAGATAACTATGGGTCACCGAGAGCAAGAGAAGTAGTCATTTCTAGGGCTGAAACCCCCTAATGAGTTCCATGTGGTTAGCTCTGAAAGCATATAAATAAAAGTAACACTAAACAGACTGAGCAAGTTGTATTTATATATTTATGTGCGTATATTCACGTTTATGTAACAATAATAATTAGAGAAGGAGGTCATGCATATTAAAGGGAGTAAGGGCAAAATGATATATTTTAATCAAAACTTTTTTTTTTTAAGTTTTTGGCATTGTTCTGTATATGAATTTCCATTATGAATAGCAATGTATATTTATTGTCTAAACTCAACTTTTATGACTTACTAATTCATCATTTTACAATCATTTTTGTTTGTTTTAAAACAGTTTTCTACGTAGATGAGGCTGTCATGGAATTCAAGATCTTCTTGTTTCTGCCTCACGAGTGCTGGACTTAGAGTTGTGGGTCACTATTCTTGGCTACAATCATATTTTTGGAGACATGTCTATATAGAGGAACTCCAAGTTCCTAGAATTTTCACAGAAAAAGCAAATCATGACCTCTTCCCCCTTCACAATGAGATCCTGGATTTAGAGTCAATAAAAGCAAACAATTTACCCTATATCCTCTCTAGTGTCAAGGTTCCCACCTTTAGGACATCACACAGTAAGGGCTCTGGATTAAACATGGTCTTCTGTGGGGGAATGTCATGTCTGTGCGACTATTTTTAAGGTTGGTAGCTCAGTGCTTTTTTAACAAGAGAAGGAATCATAAATAGGAGACTGAAATTTATTTAGTGTGTTTATATCTAAATGTCAAGGAGTGCTTGCTTTGCATTTGGATTTCTGCATACTGTCCTTCAACAAATAACCAGGAGTAATTGAGGTCCAAGAGAAGCTATAGACATTTGAAGTTCTGAAAAGACTGATGGAGCTTCCTTTAGCTTTAGTGCCTGAATATTTGAAGAACACCATAGTTCTTGTTGATTACCATACTAAAGCTTTGAAAATTACCATTTCTCTCCATAGACCCTTCACATTTTCCCCTTCGAACAATCACATGCATCTCTCAGACTTTTCCTTGGTAACTAAAGGTGGCAATAGCCAATGTCCTCCCAGCTTGAGCTTCTGTGAGTGAAGTCAGTGAAACCAGGGCTTTCTTAAGAAGGGGTGACTGTCTCAGGTCCCCTACTAGATGCTGAATTTTGTTCATGAGAGACCTACAGAGAAGAACTTGTGAATGAATTCTAATTTTCCTGAGTATAAGGTAGGTAGGGATTCTAAACTCCTCCCTGCTCATCCCTAGAAGGTCGTCCAGGACTTATTACCATTTGGCTTGATTTACTCACCGACTTCTTTGCTTTCTGACTCTTCCATGATCTGCTTGTATTATCATTCTCTTTCTCTACTCTCTCTCTCTGTGTTTGTGTGTGTGTGTGTGTGTGTGTGTGTGTGTGTGTGTGTGTGTGTACATACATACATACATACACACATATATGTATACATGTGTTTCTGTATGTGTCTATTTATTTCTTTGTGTGTTATAAAAAGAAACTAATTACATTAGTTTACACAGTTGGATGCTGAGTCATTCAACAGTGTCCATTTGCATGCTGGAGAGGTGGGAACTTGGTAACCCTAAGTTCAAGAGGCTGGAGGTCTCAGTAGAAAGAGCCAATAGTGCAGTGCTGTTTAGGGCTGACGACTAAGGAATTCTCTGGAGAGCCACTAGTGTCTGCTGGCAATGGCAGCGACAATACTTACTAAGGAAGAAAGGAGCTTACACACACAGAGTGGATTTCTCTTGCACATTTATTCCATCCAGGGCCCAACCTGTTAGGTGGGACTACCCACAATCAGGGCGGGCGCTAACCCCTCAGTTACTCTTCCACATCTAATCCTCTTAGCCATTTTCCTAACAGACACCCAGAGATGTGCTTTACTATTTCACTAGGCACCTCCCAACCCAGGCCCCTGACAATGGAGATTAACCATTACACCACCAAAGGTGAAACAAGTCGTGCTTCTTGCTTATACTTGGTGCCTAACAAACGTACTTCTCTAATGGACTCATGGCTATGCATTATTTGACTTTTTTTTTCTTCTTAGAACAGCAGCAACAATCTCTCTTTGCTGTATTCATTTCAAGCATAAAAGAGGCATACTTCTTCAGGTCACAATCACAATCGCCTGTTTCTGGGAGCCTAGCAGGAAATAGTCAAAAGCCAAGGGTTCCCGAAGTCCAGGGAAACAAACCGTGTTTGACCCAACTGATCAAGCATAGTCTTACTCGTCTTCTTCATGATGCACTGAACTTTTGACTCAGCATGTCCTACAGTTTGCCATATGTTTCAGACTTTGCTATTAGCTAGCACTTTTGTGGGAGTTGGTAGCAAACTGAAGTCAAAGCAATTTTCATTTTAGCCCACGTATATTTCTTAGTATCTCCCACTATGCTCTGGGATACCTTGAACTTCTTTAGCCACTTGAGTTGATATTCTCGGAGTAGTGGGAACAAGACTTCTTTCAGGAGCACTTTGTAGCCCTTGAGCCGGGGGTATGACCTCTTATGTCACAGTATTTATATGTGTAGGGAAAGTTTTTCTGACAGGCTCCAAGGCTTGTAAGATACTCGTTCAAGTGCAGGTCGATAGTCACTGATTCTTTTCTGTATTTGTTTACTTGTTTGTTATTTTTGTACCAGGAATTGAGTTTTATGTCAGATCAACTGTCGCTTTACAATGGCACTAACTGCCCCCCCCAGATTCTCTTTTTTTCTTAAACTTGCCCCTGTGACCATGCAAGGAAGCAATCACATTTTCCATAGTAGGAGGTGTATGTAATTGGCTTTGTGTAGATGATACAGTTTCTCATTTTGAGAAGTGCTAACATGCGTTGTGTAAGCACAAGTCTTGTCCTCTTTTATTATTCTCAGTGGCTTATAATTGTCTTATTTCCACTAATTCTGTTGAGATTAAACACGAATTGACTTGAGGACCTATGTATCTATGGAGTTTTGAAAAACATTGGTTAATTCTCTAAACTAGATGTTCTGGAATCCATTATTCATCAAACATGTTTTGAGCACCTACTGTGTTTTGGGACTTGTTCTGGCCAAATGTTACTATAATTTTCATTAGGCTTCTGCTTTAGGAACTGCTCAAAAATGAGAAGATTCAATAAACTACCTTATTCACTAACTAACAGATCAGCAAGGAGTCAGGAGGTTATATCATTTGATGATAGTACTAGTCACAGGAGGGAACATTATAGTTAAAGTTTTAGTACTCTTCATATTGGTGTTAGAAAAATGAACACATTTTTTAAAAAAGCATTATGAGATAATTAATAAAGCTCAAATTGTTTGTTTTTACTTTATGTCAGTTATAATAATTTTCCTTCAATGTTCAGTTGTATTTCTTTTTAAAAAATGCAAACTACAAAATTTCAACTAACCCTGTACATCTTTATTCAGTTAGTCAGGTGTTCTGGATAAGCGAGTATTCTCAAGCATAACAGTTTAACTGAAAACACGTGCTTTAACCTTTTCTTTGAAAATTACTCAGACTAATTCTTCTCACTTAGGTGAATGAGATTTTGAGGAGATATTTTATTTTATGCTATTAAGGGTATGTGTGACTGTGTGTGTGTGACTGTGTGTTTGTGTGTGTGTGTGTGTGTGTGTGTGTGTGTGTGTGCTTGTTTGTGCTCATGCAGGCTCATGTGTTTGTGTATGCATGTGGAGAACAGAAAGTAGCCTCGGGTGTAAATCCTCCTCAGATGCTTTAAATTTTATTTTTGAGACAGGGTCTCTGTTAGCTTAGAGTCCATTGATAAGGCAAGGCTTGCTGACTAGTGAGTCCCAGGGGGCACCAACATTCCTAGTTATTTTGTGGGAATTCTGGAGATTGAACTCAGGCCCTCATTTGTGCAGCCCTATGCTATTAGCATGTGTGGTGGTTTGAATGAGAATGGACCTCACAGACCAGGTCCTTTGTCCATTTGAGATTCTTCTGGTGAGAATTCTCTGTACCTCATTTTTTTCAATTGGGTTATTTTGTATTTTGATTTCTAGTGTCTTGAGTTCTTTATAGATTTTGGAGATCAGCCTTCTGTCAGATGTGAAGATCTTTTTCCATTGTCTTATTGACAGTGTCCTTTGCTTTACAGAAGCTTTTCAACTGTGAAGACTCCAGGGAACTAAACGAGGCCTTCCATATGTGGGAGATATTTGTGAAGCTTGGACAATGAGCGGTACCCTTGGCAATGCAAACTTGGTACACGAGCTAGCTTATTGGAGTCCATTCCCTATGGTAGGATGCCATGCTCAGTCTTAATGAATGGGGAAGGGACCTGGCCCTGCCCCAACCAATGTGCCTGACTATGTTGACTCCTCATGGGAGCCCTTACCAGTGAGGAGGAGTGGACTGGGGAAGGAGTAGGGGGGAAGTGAGTGGAGTGGGAGGAGGGTGGGAGGGAGAACTGTGGTTGAAATGTAAAATGAAATCAAACATTAAAAAAGGAAGAAAAGAACTGGAGAAAAAGAAGGGAGATTGAGCATATGTGTATATCTCTATCTTTCACGTGTATGATAGAGAAAAAAAATACAAACTCACAAGAATAAAAGGAAATAGAACAGAAGAAAAGGCATTATGCAGGCAGATCTATTTATCATCTGTCTATCTATCTATCTATCATTTATCTACCTATCTATCTACCATCCATCTACCTATCTATCTATCTTCTATTTATCTCTTGTTTGTTTGTTTACTTAAATAGGTTCTCATTGTGTAGCCTTACTGGCCCAGAATTCATTATGTGTGCTACGGTAGCTCCAAACTCTATTTAAGGACATAAAATTGTTTTCCTCCATTTGAAGAGTAAGAACCTTGGGTCTTAGAAACCGTGAGAAGCACAGATGAAAACTGGTGAAAACCAGAAAACAAACGTGGATCTTCCTTACTTCTCTCCTTTCCTGAAGCAATTAGAATTGCAGCTCAGGCTTCTCCTCCCTAATTAGGAGAGCAAAATTACTGTCCTAGGAAATCTGGTCTGCTGATATGCTGAGATCTTTCAGAGGAATCACTGGATGTTGGAACAGTGAAGGAGCCATGTGTATCAATCCCAAGTTACACCGTTGGGTACAAGAAGCATAGGGCTGCATACTCTCCATAGTAAATGACTGTAAAATGCATTATTTTAGCAAATCAGGTCATTATGATAATTTTCCAACAGATAGATGTAAAGTAAGAATCTTTGAGGGAAATGAGCCTTTTCCTAAATCACAAGCATGTACTTTTAGGCTGGAAATCATTTCCAGTACCTGACATCCCTTCCTCCTCCACAACATCGTGCACTCAGAAGACAGGAGAGTTCCTCTCCACAAATGTATGGCTTTCAGGAGAAATCTCATGAAGAGAGACACATTAACAAAACAGGCAGCACTCCACCCTATCTTATTCTCCTAAAATGAAGCCATGTTCAACCTTGAAGGGTTTCAATCCACAGACAGCCTGTGACCCTGATGTATGTGGGATGTGGGAAAAACTCCAAGAGTGCAACAGAGCTAAGTAAACAAAGATAAATAAGCATGAATCTAGTAGAATAGGAGCAATGATACAATGATAACAACAACAACAAAAAAAGAAACCAACAACAACAACAAAAACAAAAAGACAGGAAAATGTAACTTAAATAAGACAATGAACAACTCACTTCAAAGTAAGAAAATCTGAAAATTAAAACAGAAATTTCAGAAGGGGTAGAATGTAGGTTAAACCAACCTAATAGATAACAGAGTGCCAAGCAAAGAAGGAAAGATAAAGCATCCAGGAGAATGACTTGAAGTAGTCTAACATGCTAAGCAGAGAGAGGCTCAGGAAAAGAGACTAGAAGAAGTAAAGGGAATGGCCGTAATAACAGAAGGCAAATTCTGGAGCTCCAGGAAGTCCCCAAAGAGCCCACTCAAGTGTTTTCAATAATCATTTAAAAGGAAAATCTGCCAAGGAGCTCAACAGGGATTCTCAGCACTAATGATGGGGATAAAATAATGAAACTTCCTTGGAAGTAAAAGAGGTTGAAGGTAAAAGACTGAGAATTAGAATGCATCAGATTTTGGCAGTTGTAAAATCCCATGCTGCAGGGTATATCAAGTCATTCAGAAATACAAAGGGAATATCCCACTTAAATCCTCCAAGAAGCCTGTCAGTTAACATGGTGTGGGATTTTGGGGGAGACAAATGACGAACTTCAAGTACTAATGATTCTGTTTTTTTCTTTTTGATTCTTACCTTGCTTTTACTTTATTAAAAAACTCTTATAGCAGCCAGGTGGTGGTAGCACATGCCTCTAATCCCAGCTCTTGGGAGGCAGAGGCAGCTGGATCTCTGTGAGTTTGAGGTTAACCTATTCTATAAGAGCTAGTTCCAGGACAGGCTTTGCCACTGCACAGAGAAACCCTGTCTCAAAAAGCTAAAAATGTAACAAACAAACAGATAAACAACAAAAAACTTTTATGGATCAGTTAGGGACTCATGTTCAGCTGGAACCTCTGACTGGCCCCTGCATGATCTAGAAAGCTTCATTTCTCTCTCTCTCTCTCTCTCTCTCTCTCTCTCTCTCTCTCTCTCTCTCTCTCTCTCTCTGTCTCTCTCTGCCTCTCTCCCTCTCTCTCTCTCTGTCTCTCTGTCTCTCTCTCTCTCTCTCCCTCTCTCCCTCTCTCTCTGCCTCTGTCTCTCTCTGTCTCTCTCTCTTTCTTTCTCTCTCTGTCTCTCTCTGTCTCTCTCTGTCTCTGTCACTCTCTGTCTCTCTTTCTCTTTCTCTCTCTCTGTCTCTGTCTCTCTCAACTTTGTCTACTCAGAGAGAGTCTGAACAAAGGAAAGACAGCAAAAATCTCAGCTCTGCCTCCTTGGCAGCTTCCTCCCCTGAAGCTGCCAGCTGACCAAGTCCCTGAGTAAGGTGCTCAGCTTGTGAACATACTTGGGCACAATCCCAGCTTATGGCAGACACATCATTACTCCTTTTCTACAACCTATATAATCTCCCTGTTTAGTTCAGGTATGTGGCGTCTCCAGCCTTGATCTCTGGGACTGGAGAACCTGTCAGGTAGTTGCTTTGCTCAAATAAACCCATTGCCATATTTTTTTTCAATCCAGGTTTAGCTGCCTTACTATATCAGTGGAGAAACCTATTATGAGGGGGGTGGGACAGAAAATCTATTATACTCCATGGTACATTTGCTCTTTGGTTTAGCCCTGTGTAAGTCATCATTCTTGTGAGGTCTTAGGTGCAGAGGTCCTCTCATGTTCAGAAGATTCCATTTCACTCTGCTCTTCTCTGACCTCTGGCTTTCTTCCTTGTTGGTCTCTAAGCCTTGGGGAGGGAATGTGGCATTGATATCCTGTTTGTGGCTAGTCACTTCTCTGTCACTTACTCTTTGTAAAGTTGATAGCTTTGGAAGGAGGGAGAGTCAGTTTTCTTTAAGATGTGGCTGGCTCCTGGTAAGTTGACCAGGCTGCAATAAATGATCCCACAATGGTCAATACAAATTGGAGTCAATGGGTTATTAAATAATTCCAAGAAGGTTACCAAGTTGGGTATATGGGAGGTAGAGCAGATCTTGGTGATGTTTACCTTTCAGTTAAAAGGTGTAGCTCATAGACTTTGTGTCATAGATATTGTACTTTAGATACCTTCCAGTCCCTAGCCTTGCTAGTAGAGTGCATTAGATTCTGGACTTTTAAACACTTGTCACTGCTGCTCTTTTTTGAGGGGGTAGAAAGTCTTACTCTGGCCTATAGTTCAGATCACCCCAGATTTCCACGCCGTGGAGCAGTGGGTACTTCTAACTCAGAGCTTTTGCCTCTAGAGAAAGGTATCCTGTTTGTCAGGACATGGAGAAAGTCTCCTTGCACCTTGCTTGGGCAACCAGAGTGAACTGTAGAAAAACTTCAGGCTCTAGGGCTAGTTAGTAGATGTCTTACTGAAGTGGCTTTTGTTAATGCTCTGTGGAGTACAGAGACAAGATGGTTTTTGGAGTCACCCCTGTGGTAAGTAGACCTCAAGATTCCTGTCTGTTGAATTGAAAATTGCCTGTGTACCATGACCAACATCAATTGTATTTCTGAGTCTCTGTCTTTCCCAGGAGCATTTCCCCATTCCTCGGTGAGCACCCCTCTTTCAACTTAAAGTACAGCATGCAACTTTTGAGCCTTCACTTTTATCGTCAGCTGTGGTTCCAACCCTCTGCTGTTGTACTTACTCTGCAGGGGGAGCAACACTCACCCACCATAATTAGAACAGAGCCCTCCAGAAGGACTCCACACTCTTTCATTTAGTTTTCTAAAGTTTCCTTTCTTTCATTTCTCCTAAAATAAATGTGTTCCCTCTGCTTCCCTCTTTGTGTGGTTGTACACATTTATCCTTGCCTTGGTCTGTTCTATTGGGAATCTGTCAGTACACGAGTGTCTTCTCACACCTGTAAAGCCCAAACTATTCTTTTCAAATAGAAAACTATTTGGGGGCAATCTTTTTTTTTTAATTGAAGGAATGAAGTAAGTAATAGGAAGAAAAAAAATTAAGAAAACAGTTCATTAAATTAAGGTCTCATGTAGGTAACTCTGTGCTGACCCTGGTGAGCCAATGGCTTTACTGGAATAATAACCCAGGGTATCCCAGGAGTTAGCTTTTCAAGGATAAGAAATAATCAACAATAATAATAAAAAGATACATTTGTGTGATTGAAGAAGATCAAAGTGTGTATTAGGAGAGTGGGTAAGAGAGCTGAAAGAAAGAAGTCAGGTAATAAAGGAGCATGGTTAAAAACTGGAGGAAAAAGGAAACTCTACAAGGTGCACACAGCATTGCTTGGTAGTGGCAAATGTCCACATAATTATGTTGGCCCTTTTTAAATTTAACTAAAATAACTGTGTATAGCTTGGTTAAAAAGCTTAGAAAAGGATGACATCAAATAGGAATGAGAAAATCAACCACTATTGTTAGGAGCAGTTTTCCCACAAGCCTGGTCTCAGAGCCACGTCAGTCCCAAATAACACACAGAGATACTGTGTTAGATACAAAGCTGTTGGCCTGTTACTAGTGTTTCTTACTGGCTAGCTCTGTCTTAAATATTAACCCATTTCTATCAATCTAAGTATTTCCATGTGGTCTTATCTTACTGGAAAGAGAATCTGGACCTCTGCTCTCTTGGTCCTAAATGTTGAATCTCCTCCTGCCTCTCCCCGAATTCTCCTTGTCTCTTACTCCTGCCTATCTTGCTTTCCTATTGGCCAACAAAGATTTATTCATTAACCTATAAGAGAAACATATTTACAAAATGACATCTCCTATCATCTCCTCTTTTCTGTCTAAATAAAAAGAAGGGTTTTAACTTTAACATAGTAAAATATATAACAAAACAATTATCAAATAAGAACCACAGTTAACAATATTTAATCCATTAACATTTAGCAAGATTTAAAAAAATATTCTATCATCTATCATATCTTTGTGAATCTAAAGTCCTATGTGTAACTTATCTTTAATCCTAACTAAGGAAAACTATAACCATAACTATCTGTCTTCAACTCCTTCAAAGACCACAGAAGGATAATATATAAACTCTAGAAATGACAGAGGCATCTTGCTACCTGGTCAGTAACCTGAAGTTCTCTGTAATGTTTTATCTTTAGCCTATAGGTGATAGTGTGTCTGTCAGATAACTTAGCAAAGCAGGAAACTTTTTTAACTGTCCACCTGTATTGGCAGTTTGTCAGTCACTTTTCTCTGCGTCCTGCAGACTGTCCGGCAGACTCTTCCATGAAGCAAGAACCTTTATCATTGTCTATCTTGTTTCAGCAGTCACTTTTCTATGGGTCCTGCATGTCCAGTTTATACAGCATAAAGTCAAATAGTCCAGACAAGAGCAGTATCTTGCCCAAATGGCTAGTCTTACCATATTGAAAGCAAACTCCAAAATGCGTTTTCTTCGATGTCCATCTTCCTTTTTGACACAGGTGGTGTTGCCAGGAGCAGTTATGTCTCACTGTTAAGAAAAATCCTAAACCTGACACAAGGCAAAGCTCATGAACACCCCCAGACTGAAAGCTGGGAAACCAGCATTGGACTGACTCAGACGCCCTGAACATGGGTCTCCGTTAGAAGGCCTGGGCAGACTAAGGGACCTCTGACAGTGGAACCAGGATGTATCCCTGGTACACAAAAGGACTTTGGGAGCACATTCCCCATGGAGGGATACTCCCTTAACCTAGAGGCAGGAGGACAGACTAGACCCTACTCCAAATGACTTGACAGATTTTGATGATTCCTCCTGTCCTTAGACTTAAATTTTGGAGTCAAAGCATTTTTACAATATGTAAACTGAATTGATCCAGCAGCATTTCTTTTAACAGTTGTTGCCATTTCCTCAGCAGTCAAACAATACAAGGACAACATATTAGCTTACCATTTCCAGATTCTTTTTGTGGCTTTTTTATTATTCTACTTCTTCTATTTCTATTTTTTATTTATTGAGACAGGGTTTCTCTGTGTAACTTTTGCCTGTCCTGGAATTCATTCTGTATATCAAGGTTACTTAGAAATCACAGAGCTCTGCTTGCTCTGTCTCCCAAGTGCTGGAATTAAAGGCATGTGCCACCATATCCACCTACTCTCTTTCTTTATATTTTTTAAATCAATTTATCCTCTTTCTTTTTCTCTCTCAAGCCTATGTATATTTTAAAACACATTGTAAGCCAGTAGAAGTTTTTCTTTATCTGAATCTGTCTTTACTTTAAATCTTTTTCTGCCACGAGTCTTTTATCTGCTAAATAACATTGGTTAAATGAAAGCCACAGCTGTATTAGCCATTGTCTATCAAAGATGGCGGGAGTACGGTTACTGCCAGAACTGAGAGCTGTACTCACTGCTTTGGTCTATGCTACCATCTAACAGCATGCTGCCAGCTTAGGGATGTGGTCATTGCCATTGCCAGCTCTAGTACACACCAGTAAGTTGTTAACAGGGTTTGCTGCTTATGCTGAGTCAAGAAACCTCCCTTAAAGGAGCTGCACAAATTTCTGCTCATCTCTAACAAAGCAGAGCCCAACAAAGAAAAATGATGCTATTAAGAAACCTTGCTTGTCTCTGTTCTTTTGTTTCTAAAACCCCTTTTAAAGCTCTTGTGAAGTTTTAAGTGGAAGTTCTTAGTCGTCATGTTGCAAGTGCCATTTTGTTATGAGTAGTTTTCCCACTAGCCTGGTCCCAGAGCCGTGCCAGCCCAAATTGGAAATAAAGCTGTTGGCCTGTTACTAGCATTTCTTATTGGATAGCTCTGTCTTAAATATTAACCCATTTCTATCAACCTAAGTATTTCCACATGGTCTTATCTTACTGGAAAGAGGGTCTGGAGTTCTGATCTCTTGGTCCTACATGTTGACTCTCCTCCTACCTCTTCCCAAATCCTCCTTGTCTACTAGTCCCTATCTTGCTTTCCTATTGGCCAACAGTACTTTATTCATTATAACTTATAAGAGAAACATATTTACAGAATGACATCTCCCACCACACTTTCAGTTATATAAGACTTAATTGATGCAGCCTAAAGTTAATAAATCACAAAAGGAAATGTAAGCATAATACGTGGAACATGGAGAAAAATTACAAAAATGTATTTAGCCAACACACATTCAGATTAAGAAAGAAGAATACAGGAGATACTATTTTTCATTAAAAATGCAGTATTGGGTAGTCTCTCACTCACTATGTCTATGGATAATTTTGGCAAAATTAAGAAAAAATATTAGGTGTTGGTGGGACTTTGTGTATGGTAGTCTCTTGTATATAAGACAAGGAAGCTGTACCCATGAACTGTCATTAATATTGTTTCCTGAGAAAGACTCACATAATGACACCAGCAGCTGGCATGTTAATGTGGATGGGTAAATCTCACAAGTTCCCACCCCTAGAAGAGTTACATATGGTCAATGGCTGCTGAGAGGGAGAATCAGTCTCTTCCAGTGATAAGCTATTAGTTGTGTAATCTCAAGTGGTCAGCCCTGTACACATGCACAAATGAGAAAAGCTAAACGGACCCCATAGGTCACACACACACACACACACACACACACACACACACACACACACACACACTCCCATCTATAATAATAATACCAAATGATGACATGAATTTGGGAGGAGGAACACAGAAAGAGTTGGAGAATACCAGGAGGTTGGGGGTTTTGTATATGCAGTGTGTAAAACATGAAGTTCTCAAAAACATAAAAATATTAAAAAGACTATATTTTAATAAAAAATACCTTACATAAAACAAGTGTCATTGTATATTTCGTCTTTGTTAACTCTCCCATCTGTTCCCACATTATCCTGTCTGCTTTCTTTCCCTGTTCTTAAACCAAAGTACTCTCTCTTCCACTTGGTATTATTGTCCCCCCCAAATACTCCTTCTTTTAAAGCCTACTTTCTGTCAAATGAGAAAGGTAGACCCATTTCTATTTTAATCATATCACCCCCACGCCTAGATGCACATATTTACTAGAAGCTGGGATACACATATGAACAAGGACATATGGTATTTGTCCTTCTGTGTTTGGGTTACTTCATATTATGTTTTCAGTTCTATCAATTTTTTTGAATTTTTAATTTTTTCCTTACTGCTGAATAAAATTCCATTGTGTGAGAAATACCACATTTTCATAAATCATTTGTTTAATCCTCATGTAGTAGGGTGACAGAACTCTATGAAACAGTTTATTTTAGTTGAGGGCATTTAAATATGTGTGCATATTTGTAAATATGGGTACATACACACTTTTTCTGATTTTTATGATCTCTAACAGAAAACAGTGGGAAAGGGAAGTAAAATATGTAGAAAAAAGAAAAAGATGAAGACAGCACCCTATTATTTAACAAATTCTACCCTTCAAAAAGCAGAATAATAAAAATTGTAACTTACTGTGATCATTGAGAAAAAACTAGAAATAGGTAGAAACCTTAGGGAAGTATTAATCTTTTTTGGTGTGCTTTGCTGTGGTATATTTAATTTTGTCTAGTTGCTACTATGAGCATTTTTGTACCACCTCAGAAGTCAGTAAACTTCCATTATCCTGTAGATAAAAGGGTTAAGTCTGTCATTCTACATTTAGTTTTCTTTTCTTTCTTATTTAGCAGATTGAAAATTATAGTCTCCTTCTAGTTCCGTGACTTTATTTAATTATGTTGAAAATGTTTATTCAATTATATTTCAAATACCCACAGCTTCCTCTGTTCTCATTTTCATATTTAAAATATAGGTTTTAGTTCTTAAGAATGGCACAAAAAGAGAATGGGTGTAATATTATTGTACTATATCTCTGATCCAAAGTACAGGCCAGAACAAGATAGAGTAATTCTGTGAAGCTTTAAAGAGAGGCCTGTCAACCTAGAGAATATAAATATGCTGTTTGCTTTATCTTCAAGGTAGCAATTGATTTCACAATTATTCAACATTCAATATAGGAACATGGAACAATGGTTATATTCCCTGTATTCATACTCTAAGGTAGTATTTATAACAATTTTGAAGTAGCCTAAAACTTCTTGTGATTGATGGAGAATTCTGGAAGGGGGTGGTCTTTGTCCTATTCCCTCTTTCATTTGGTATTTTCTTGATGTTTAAGTCCTTCTAACTCATCCAATGCACCTTCATAATAAAACATCATATTTTGGTATATCTATAGTCTTGTAATGTTACAATTACACAATAGTATAAATTTCAATAATTTGCTATTTACAAACCCAAGGTTAGATATCTAGACATTTTAGAAGGTGAGTACATATATAACATAAGGCTCCATGGGGACTGATGGTGGTAGAGTTGATCTGAATCTTTTCTAGTAAACATACTTGTTTCTGTATCTTTGCACATTTTCCCAAAGTAACTACTTGTTACTATGTAGGTGCGGTGGATTGAATAAGAATGACCCTTATATGTTCATATACTTAAATGTTTAGTCATCAGGAAGTAGTATTCCTTGAGAAGGCTTATGAGGTGTGGCCTTATTGGAGGAAGTGTATCAATGGGTGTAGGCTTTGATGTTTCAAAAGTCCACACAAGACCCAGGATCTTTCTCTCTACCTGAAGATGAGGATGTTGCCCTCAGCTACTGTTCCAGTACCTGCCTACAGGCCACCATGCCACCCAACATGATGATAATGAAGTAAACCTCTGAAACTGTAAGTCAAGCTCCTATTGAATGTTTTCTATTATAAGAGTTGCTGTGGTTATGTTGTCTCTTCATTGGCATGGAACAGTGATTAAGACAGAAGGGTATTGCTGTGAAAGGCCTGGTCATGGTGTTTATTGGAGGAACACTGAAGACATTGGGATCTTGGACTAGAAAAGTGGTTGGATGGGTTTTTTTTTTCATATTGATAGTTTTATTGAGGAGGAGTTAAGAAAATAAAAGAGGTAAAGAGAAAATAGGTAAAGAGACACAGAGACAGAGAGAAGACAGAAGAGAAGAGGGAGATGAAAAAAGTTATCCGCCCTTTCAGAGGAACAAGAGGGAGAGAGTGGTTAGATGTTTTAAGTGGGGCTTAATGGGTTATCCTAGTAGGATAATGGAAGACTGTACGGAGGGTGGTTTGAACTATAGGGACCTAGCTCAAGAATTTTCAGAGGGGAAGAATATTAGTAAGTGACCTAGAGACCATTCTGGTGATATTTTGGCAAAGAGTGTGGCTGCTCTTTTACTTGTCTGAAAAATCTGCCTGAGGCTAAATTGAAGGATTTTGGACTATTTTTATTTATTTATTTATTTTTATTTTTTCTTATTTTTACATATTGATCCAATTTCCCTCTCTCTTTCTCCCTCCCCCTCCCTACCTCCATCCCATCCCCCTACCACTCACCTTCCCTGTGGACTAACTGTTGACAGAGGAGACTCCAGGACCCCCTCGTATGGACTGTATCATGTGCTTATTACTGGCCATGCTTATGCAGATCTATAATGAAAAGGAGCAAGCTGAGCAAGGAAAAATACAAAATACACAGTTTGAGGATAATAGGAGCACTGGGAATTTTAATGAAGCTAAGTTCTGTGTTCAGAGAGATAAATGTTTAAAGAAAATCCTGACGCTAAATGGAATAAAGGGAGTGGTGATCTCGGGGGTGGGGGTGGGGGATAAAACCTCCCAGCTAAGCTTCCAGCTTGTAAAAAGGAATTACAGAGAAGCTTAAGCAGTAAAGGAAACTATTGCTCCAGTCTCATTAAGCAGAATAACTTGGCAGCTCTAGTCACATGGTTGTGGACTTAGAGTCAAAGATACAAGGAAGAGGTTGTAGAATCTACTTCCATGGCTAAGGGACGCTGCTGAGGCCAGCTGTAGGTCAGGGGTGTCCCTGCATGGAAGCTCAGAGAGGTGATTGCATGAAGCTGTGGGTGAAGCCTGTATTGTGTTGTTGGAGATGCTAGAATTGTGGGATACCTGCCTGCGAAGGAGAGCTTCAGACCAGATACATAACTAGCCAAAGAGAGAGGAGCGTGTCACAGTCAGAAAAGCTGAATGTAGTTGGAGTGCTTTGACATCAGACACAGAAACGCTGAGTTTGGAATTTGTCCTGCGGGTTTTAGGTCTCATTTGGTACAGAATTTTTCTCTCTATTCTTCATTTCCTCCCATTTGGAATGGTAATGTATATTCTGAGCTATCATATGCCTTTTAATTTAGATTTTCCAGGGTATTATAGCTAAGAGATCATCGTTAGTATCAAAAGAGATTTTGAACTTTTAAACAGTATTTAGATTGTGATAGAATATAGGGACTTTTGAAGTTAGATTGAGTTCATTTTTGTATTATGATATGCCTACCAGCCTTTTGGGGGCACATACTAAAATGTCATGGTTTGAATAAGAATGACCCTCATAGGCTCCTATATTTATTCTCAGGAAGTAACACTACTTGAGACGGATTAGAAAGTATGCCTTGTTAGAATAGATGTGGCCTTGTTGGAGGAAGTGTGTTACTGGGGTTGGGCTTTATGGTTTCCAAAGCCCAATTGAGTCCAAGGTCATTTTCTCTTCCTGCTGCCTGTAGATTTGGACATAGAACTCTCAGATACTTCTCCAGCACCATGTCTGCCTGCAGGCCACCATGTTATCTGACACGATGATATGAACTAAACCTCTGAACTGTAAGCCAGCCCCAATGGAATGCTTTATTTTTTAAGAGTTGCAGTGGTCAGAGTCTCTTTATAGCAATAGAACAGTGACCAAGACAACAAGGAAACTGTGGAATGGCTAAGTGAAAATATAAGAGCAACCTTGGCCTGGAATAAAAACAAGGCCTTCAATGAGCTAGTCTCATGTAGGTGTGGTAGAATTAGATAAAAGATAATGTCTTTGTTTTCTTTTATGTGTGTTTATGCATGTGTGTACCTGAGTTTGAATGTTTACATGAACAGGTGTCTGTGTGCATGGGTACACATGCATAAGTGTGTACATACATGTTTGGGAGCATGTGGTGGATATTAGTGGTCAATTTCAGGTTTTATTTTTCAGCACAATACATCTTTTTATGTTTTTTATTAAAAATATTGATTCTTTGGGAATTGGCCTCATGTCACACACTCTTACCCATTTCCTACTTCTAGCCTCGCTACCAAAAGAAACTTTAAAACAATAGAAAAAAACCACCTCACTTCTCCATCTTTCCAACCTCTCCATTACTTATTGGTTCATTGTTGTGGCACTGGGAACTTCAATGTATCGCACAGTACATCCTTGTGCCCAAAGAGCTTTGATTGTAAATGTTAATTACAATGAGTAATTAACAGAATTAAGTCTCTGGCTTCTGCTACACTGTAGTTTCTCTCTCTCTCTCTCTCTCTCTCTCTCTCTCTCTCTCTCTCTCTCTCTCTCTGTAGTATTGGGAAGGCCTACTATCTAGCTCCCAAATAAATACACACTGAGACTTATTATTACTTATAAATGCCTGGCCTTAACTTGACCTGTTTCTTGCCAGCTTTCTTTCTCTTCTTTCTTTCTTTCTTTCTTTCTTTCTTTCTTTCTTTCTTTCTTTCTTTCTTCCTTCTTCCTTCCTCCTTCCTTCCTTCCTTCCTTCCTTTCTTTTTCTCTCTCTTTCTTTCTTTCTTCCTTCCTTTTAAATTATCTGTCTACCTTTTGCTTCCAGGCTTTTACCTTTCTCTATTTCCATATATCTTCTTTTTCCATCTTACTCCGTGTCTGGCTGTGTGGCTATGTGACTGGACCCTTCTTTTCTTGCCCCTTGACCTCCTTCCAGATTTCTCCTCCTATTTATTCTTTCTGCTGGCCTTGCCTATCTTTTTTCCTGTCTTGCTATTGGCCATTCAGCTCTTATTTAGACCAATCATGTGTTTTAAACAGGCAACACAGTATCACAGAGTTAAACAAATGCAACATAAAAGAATGTAGCACATGTTTGCATCCTTAAATGTATATTCCATAGCATAAACAAATGTAACACACCTTAAACTAATACTATACTATACTATACTATACTATACTATACTATACTATACCACCATTACTGTATCTTCATCAAAACTCTCAGACACCTAGCTGTTGTCCTGAGTCATGGAGATCTGGTGGCTATGGGTCCATAGGACTGACCCCTTCACACACTCAAGCAGATCATAGATGGGTAGATGTTGGGGTGGGACAACTGAACGCCCTGGATGTGGGCCTGGGTGATAGCTAAGTTTGTAAGCCCAGGCCTCCACTGGGACTCCCCCTAAGAGGGGTAGTGCCAGCTTTCCTGTACACCCATCACTGGGATCAGATCTCTCACTGTGGCAGCATCAAGTGATGCAGACAGTTCTCCCAGGGCCAGTGAGGGTAGGGTCAGCTCAACCTTGCCCTCAGACATCTATATGGCTTCAGGTGGCAGCCCAAATTACAGAAATCCACTTGGCCCTTGGTGGTAACACAGGCCACGGACAACAACACAGACACTGGCTGTAGTAGGACACGGATATCACCATGGCCTCAGGTAGCAGCACAGACCACTCAAATTAGAATGACCCAAAGACAGCATGGCCCTCTGACGTCAACATGGCCTCAGGTTGCAGTCCAGACTATGGGCGTTTGTTTGTCCTTTGCTTGCAACAGTTCATCAACACAGCACAGGGCACTCACATCATCCTGATTCTTACTGCCACCGAGTGTCCAATCCCACCTCTCTTCATGGCACAACTGGCCCACTTCTCTTTCTCTCCCATGTCCCCAGCACATGCCTGCTCTCTGTTCTGACTCCTCATGGCAGGCCAGGCCTATGGCCATCTGTCCTTTCTTTTTGATTTTGTTGTTTATTTGTTGTGAGAGTTTCCCACATGACCTGGAATTGGCTGATTAGTCAAGCCTGGCTAGTTGGCCAGTGATCCACAAAGGTGCCCTTGTTTTTGCCTGCTCAGTACTGGGATTAAAAGTGTGTGCTATTATATTTAGTGTTAAAACAAAACAAAACAAAACAAAACAAAACAAAACAAAACAAAACAAAACAAAACACAAAGGTTCTGGGGATCAACTCTAGGTTCTGTCTTGCAGAGTAAACACTAACCTGGCTGAGCTATCTCCATGGCTGCCCTTTAATTTTTCTTCTATACTTTTATACACTTTGGTTTCTAGACTAGAGCATGAAATCATCTGGGGTCTGATTAAGGATTCACAGAATTTACTTGACTTCTTAGAATGTGAGCTCTTAAGCTGCCTGCCTATTGTGACATTTGCTCTTGAAACCTGATGGAACTTGAAGATTAAAGTCCTTGAGTGATGATGTCTCTGTGCTGCCTGACAGACAATCCCAATGGAACAGCAGGGATCAGACCCTTGAGACATTAAAACCATCTTCGAGTCACAATGCGATGTAATGAAGAAGTTTGAAAGAACACCACATTGCCAGTTTTGAGTCTTTAGTGTTGTGTGTACTGACCACATTTTTACCCCTCACAATTAGCTTTTATAGAGGAACATTTTTTCCTTTTGGGAATAAGACTGGGTTAGGGCCATTATCAGAATGTTTTATAGTAAGTTCTTTAGGACTCACCTTTAGAAAACTATTACACCCGTGTAATTGAAGAGATGTTCTTGTAGCAGAAAATCTTTTCACACAGACTGAGCGACTTCCCCTGTTGCTATAATAAAGTACAGGCAAAGGCAAATTAAGGGAGGGAGAGTTGATTCTGTTCAGTTTAAGGTACATCATGAAGACAAAGAATCAGAGCTTGAAGCAGTTGGATCTCATTGCACCCACAGTCACGAAACAGAGGGGGATAAATGTGAGTTTCTGGTAGTCAATATGAATTCTGTATTCCCTATAGTCAGAATCCCCTGCCCAGGAAATATTCCAACCGTAACTAAGATGGGTGTTTTCATGTCAGTTAAAATGGTCAAGGGAATCCTCCATAGGCATGTCATCCTCCCTCTTCCCAGGGATTCTAGGTTCTTTCAAATCGGCAGGTAACACTAACTGTAACACACACCCTTGATTAACTGACTTTTCTGTGTAATTTTTAGATGAGAAGATGTTGAAAGACTTCCTGGAAATCATTTATTGAATGGCAGCAAAGTCAACTTAAATCCTCCAATATATTGAGGGGCTTTGTTTTGATCAAGAAAAGACAGCCACTCACTGAGAATTATTTCTGCTCAAACTTTAATGTGTCTGAATTGTGTTTACCTTCACAAATATCATCGAATGAAATATTCAGAACAACCTTGAATAATGTATTCAATTATAGGAACAAATAAGCCCTAAATTACTCCCTAGGATATCACCAAAATCATTTTTCTTTCCAGCTTCAACATATATTAAGACCTCTGTAAATTCAATATTGAATATATGATTAGGCTAATTTGTACTACATAAAACAATGTAGTTATGAAGACTAATGTTGAGGCAATATATGCAATTATTTAAACTTTCATAGTAAAATGCATAATTTTAGGATGTTTGCTGTTTTATATTGGTTGTCTTAGCAACCTGGTTCCTATATAGGCTGGATTGATTGAATACTTATCTAACCTGTTGTTCCTGGGAATGACTTCAATATAATCAGATGCAGTGCTACAGTAGCAGTTAACACTAAGGAATTTATCAGCTGTCACTTCACAGGAATGGCTTTTTCATGTCTGTGTTATGACTTGGGCTACTTGAAGATGGAGGGTCAATTTAAATGAACAGGTGCATCCCTAAGGATAATCTACAGTTGGAAAATAAAAATAATTTAAAATGCATTATTTCATGATACCAGAGCAGGAGCCAAATCCTCATCTTTCCTTGAGGCCTGTTGTGATGTATAATTTCTCTAGCTGTTTTTCTATCTATGTAAATTTCAGTTCTCTTATGTTAAACAAGTTTAGATCACATTTAGAGCTTAGCTTCCACATCTAATATGAAGATCTCTGGTTTCTCAGCACAATTTAGGATTCAGTTAGTATGGAGACCTTAGAATTCTCTAGGAAGGATTAGAATAAAAGCGATTTGTCCAAGTACTGAGTTTGTGAAATACGGAGTCCTTGCAGCACTGGGGGCTGTATCTTAAGTGCCATGCTTGCTTACAACAATCTGAACAGGTGCCTGGTAGGTAATCCTTTAAAAATATTTATTTTTAATTATGTGTATGCATGTGGTCATATAACTGAGAGGGTTCTCAGATGCCAGAGGCATCTGATTCCCTGGAGCTGGAGTTACCATCAATTGACATGGGTACTGGAAACTGAACTTTGTCCTGGGCAAGAGCAGTTCATGCTTTAACTAATGGAGCCAGCTCTCCATCGTAAGGTGAACAGTCTTGATCGGTGATTCCAAGTTCATCTATATTATCACTGATCTGAGCCTGTGTGCTAGCTAGGTATGTATGTGTATTGGGCAGGAAGCCTTTTAAGATTCAGCCTTCTCCTTATAAGATGGGGATTATTGTAATAATAAAAACACTAGTTATCTCCAAATTGGCTGAAAGGGAGAATAGACAGATGTTACAAATTAAATTGAGAATGCACTGATGTCTGAGTATCTATCTGCTTGTCTGTCTGTCTACCCATCTATCTATCTATTAGATAGATAGATAGATAGATAGATAGATAGATAGATAGATGGGTAGACAGACAGACAGGTAGATAATAGATGATACATGGATGGATGTATGAATAGATTTTTGATCTGTGTTTTTATTTTTTTATAGTTTTCACAATAAATATTTGTTATATTTTCAATCCTAAAATCTGTTCTTGGTTGGATAAACAGCTCAGTGAGTCTGGTGCATGCTACATGAGTATGTCAACTCTTTTTTGTTTTTGTTTACTTATTATTTTGTTTTTACAACCCAACCTCACACCACACTCTCTTTGCAACAGATGGGCACCATTACAGGAAAATACAACTAATAAAAATATGGAGTTGTAGAGCCTAATCCTAGTGTATGCATTTACAAAACATTCCCACATCGAAGGCTCAGGAGAGCAGGAGTGGGTAACAGTCAGAGGAGCAGGAAGTCTGCTGAGATTGGGTTTCTCAGTCATGTCATCAGCTACTCCCACCAAGTCTCAGTGACATAACTACCTAAGCATGACCTGAACAAGGATAACACCAATAAGCATGCTAACATGGGGCGGGGAGCCCACAAGGTCTCGGCCCTACACAGAATTTTTAAGAGACCACCATCTTTCAGCACATTAAAGAATCAACATCCCAATAATCAAAAGGGGAAAGAAAACTGGTGTTGAAGATGGCAAGGCACTGACCCTCTTATGTTGGGTATCAGCATGTGGATACAATAGGTAGTGGCGGTTATGTACATGATTTGAATGAGAGTGAGTGTGGAGTCAGAGAAAGATGTACTACTGCTTCTGAAGGCTCTGAAACCACCTCTAATCAGGCTTTCCAGAATCATGTTCCTTATGACAGGTGTCTTCCTTGCAGGTCATTCCTCAGCCAGCCATCCCTTGTCATGTTTTCTCACACTCCTGTGATGGCTTTATAGCATTGCTGCTGTTACTCTGGGGCTGATGCATTGGACATGAATTTCACAGCAACGAGGCAATCCATTTCCAGTGACAGGCTGTAATGAACCGAGAGGGTTACTTTATCAAATGTACTTTTGGCAGGAGTACTCAGAGTCCAAATATACATTAGTCAAATAGCCAAAAATGCCCTTTTGTGTGCTGGCAAGGGATGTCAATACCAGGACTACACTCAGAAAAGATGGTGCAAGGCGTGTTGAAAGGAACCTTCCCTCACAGAAGTTAAGCCTTCAGGGATTCTGAGAAATGTGTGAGTAATTACTCTCTGTCACCATCAATATTGTAGGAGGGCAATTAAGGGACTGCACACATGGTAATAGCACTTTTTTTTCCTCTAAGAAAAAAAGAGAAAAGCACCCACATGACTAAGAAATGGGCAGGGAAATATTTTTCATTCATTTAAAAATTAAGTTTTCCCTAAGCCGTTCACCCTTCCTTCCTGTTTCATTTCCCCCCTTTCTGTGGGTTTCCCTTTAACTGTCTAAGTTCCTTCTTAGTACTGGCTCTTCCCCATGGCATAGTACCTGGGAAGTACCCAGGAAAAAGCACATGTTAGGTAGCTTGCTGTTGGCTGTGACAAAATACCTGGGAAGATTAACCTAAAGGAGTTGTCAATGCAAACACAGTTCTCATCTCAAAGGGAGTAAGAGAATGTTTATATTGAGCCAAATATCAGTGGCCATGGCCTAGAAACATCGATTCAGATTACAGCCAATAATGTGTTTCAATGTGCAAGCAGATACCTTTTGTAGCATGACAAAGAAAGCCATAAAGTAGGGTATTACCAAAAGAGAAGTATAAACAGGTAGGCTATACTAAAGAAGCGAAAAGAGTTCTCAGGTGTTTTCTGGGGACTACACTGGCTTTCAGATTTGTTAAAGTTAGAGCTATCCTAAGAATAGATTCTAAATGCTTTACTTAACAGTCAAAAGGATGTTTAATCACATACAGGGCAATGAACAACTAATAAGCAAGACTAAGAACAACTTTGGCTCTGCATCTACAACATTCTAACTTTCCACAGTCAAGAAATTCTAATTAGTCAGATGTCCTTGAATATATAACTTGGATGTGACTTTCCTGTTTCTTTTTGGCAATGTTAGCTTCCAGGAATACATTTATTTTGACTCATGATTCAGAGGTTTCAATCCATAGCAGTCTAGATCTGTTGCCTTGGGCTTGAGGAAGTGCTGATCATCACCATAGCAGGGGTGGGGCAAAGAAAGACTATTGAGTATAAGACAGCATGTTACTTCATGATGCAGAGTAAGAGGAATGAGGCCAGGGATAAAATATACCCTTCAAAATCGTGCCCCTAGTGACCACACTTCCTATTGTGGTTTCAATGAGGAATGTCCTCCACAGTTTTATGCATTTGAACTTGGGTTTACTGTTGGTGATACTGATGGGGAGGTGATGAAACTTTTCAGAAATGGAGCCTCCTCGAGGAAGTTAAGTCACTAGAGATGGTCTTGAGGGGTTATTGCTTCACCTCAACTTGTGTTTCCTCTTTCTGCTTGCTTCTTGTATGTGGGTGAAATGTGATCAGGCAGCTTTCTTCTTTTGTGTTCATGATTTTCTTGGCTGTGCCTTTCCTGCAATGATGGATTTTACCCCTCTGGAGCCATAAGCCAAATTAAATGCTTTCTTCCTTAAGTTGCTCTTGTCAGGGTGTTTTAGCATAGGAACAATTAATTCATACATCTAATTAACTAACTTATTACATTAGTTAATTATACCTGCCAAGGGATTAACTAATACAGCTACCAACAGCTCATGCAAGTATTCATTGATGAGATAAAGTCATGTTTTAATCATCTCCAAACCATGCTACCAACACACATTGGAGGATTTTTAAAACCCCTACCACAACAGAATTAAGTCTAGATAGGAAAACGGTTAATGAGATTATAATCTCATTATATATGAAATATATATTATAGTGATGTATTGCTTATGATTTAACAAAACTTGCTTGGAGATTAGAATGCAAGACTAGCCATAGTCATAGAAGCTTAGCAGTGGTGGCACACACCTTTATTCCCAGGACTCAGGGGACAGAGACAGATGGATTTCTGTGAATTCAAGACTACCCAGGGCTACATGAGAGTGAATCTGTCTAAAAGAGAAGCAGACATTATTCCTTTAATCCCAGCACTAGGAAGGTATATAAGACATGACCTTAGTGTCTCATACTATATTCTGACAATTCGTCTCCAGCTCCATTTAGGACAGGATTGCCCCAGCCTTGGTAGAAGTAAAAGCCCTCTGGTGGCTTGGCTGTTTTCTTTTTTGATATTCAGTTTGAACCCCAATATCTGTCTCTGGGTTTTTGTTATTTGCATTATATTAATGTATTATACTATATAGTATTAATATAATGTATAGTATATTAATAAATTCTTTACTAATATGGATTAAACAAGTTACTAACAAATACTAAGATACCAAGAATAATATTATTCCATGAGACTCAATAATGACAGCTATAATATGAAGAAAAATGATGAAATTGACAGTTAAAATTGGAAAAATCCTGAGATTTTTCGAAGAATCTTTCAAGTTTTAAATCTCAACAAAGCATGACAGTTCCTAAATAAAATACCAGGAAAGGTATCGAACCATATAAACATTTCCTTTATTTTCTCAATGAGTCCATACTGCAAGCAACTCTAAGAAACTTGGAAATTGATTACTGTGTGGATGGTGTTAGCTTAAGCATTATGATAATTACAAATATTAAGGGAGGGGAACTGAAAATTCTTGTGATTTTGTTTTTTTTTGGGTTTTTTTTTTGGCAATTTTACACAAAGAGTTACTTTGAAAGTGGGAACCTTAATTAAAGACTTGCCTTCACCATATTGTTCTAACAGCATGTATTTGGGGTATTTTGGGATAAATGATTTATGTGAAATGCCTAGCCTACTGCATGTGGTACCATCCTTGGGCAGGCAGTCCTGAGATCTATAAGAAAGCTGACTGAGAAGGTCATGGGAGGCAAGATAGTAAGAATCTTTCCTCCACAGCTCCTGTCTCTGCTTCTATGGGGTTCTTTCCTTGTCTTCACTCAATGGTCAACAGGACACAATTACTAAATAAATTCTCTCCCCAAGTTTTGGTCATGGTGTTTATCATGCAATTGAAAGAAAACTAGACTAGGTCTTGTTTGAGAGGCCTGTGGAGGAGAAGAAAGGAGTACAAGAGTCAGAGGGGTCAAGGACATCAGGGGAAGACTCACACAACCAACTAACCTGGGCTCACAGAGATTGAACTGACAACCAGAGAGCCTGCATGGGAGTGACCTTGGCACTCGGCACATATGTGACAGTTGTGTAGTGTGATCTTCTTGTGGGACTCCTAACAGAAAGAATAGGGGCTGTCCCTGACTCATTTACTGGCTTCTGGAACTCTACTTCTCATACAAGATCTCTTCGCCCAGCTTTAATACATGGGGAAGTTCTTAGTCTTAATACAACTTAATAAGCCATGTTTTCTTGATACTCACAGGAGACCTGCCATTTCCTGAGTGGAGATAAAAGAAGAGGGGATTGGGGGTGGGAGTTGGAAACAGGAGTGGGGATGGAGGAGGGATGGGAGAAAGGATTGGGAGAGGAGAATGGGGGAAAGCTGTGGCAAGGATAAAATAAATAGATTACTTTTAAAAAGAACAGGAAAAAGAAATAAAGAAAAACAGGACAACACTACAGAAACATTTTTTTTTTGTTGTTGTGAGGAAGTCACAAAAAATAGTACATGCATTGATGAGTGACACTCCCTAGAGTTTACCACTCTATGAGTAAATGTTTCCCTGGATGGCATACTGTTCAAAGCATGGCCATGAAAACACTTATGTAACTAATTGAACATAGAGAAGTTGAGCTGGTGCCTACCCAATGCCTTCACACTGATGAGTGTCCATGACACTGGAAGATATTGTGTAGACTATCAGAGGAGAAAGGTAAACACCAACCCAGTTACAAACCCTGCAATCTGCAATGGTGACCTGCTTTCATGATACACTGGTGCGGTAGTGGCACAAATGTTATAGGAGTGACCAACCGCTGTCTGATTGGAGTTAAGGACCAAGTAATCATCCACTGTCTGATTGGAGTTAAGGACCAAGTAAATAGTCAAACACTGATTGGAGTTAAGGACCTCTCCATGAGATGGAAGCCATGCCTTACACTGTCTGGATAGCCAAGAATCTGAGACCAGATGGACCATGGGCATAGGGAAAAACTAAATACTGTTGTTCAGCTAAATGAATTTAGCAATAAATTGACTCACAAGAACATTCTGCTTGACCCATACATAGATCAGTGTCTTGCTCGGCCATCATCAGAGAAACTTCTTCCTGCAGTAGATGGGAATGAATACAGAGTTCGACAACTGGACAATGTCAGAGAGTGAGAGATCTTAAGATACTCAGTCTTAAATGTGATGTCTTCATCAAATTCCTACTTTTAGAACTCAGAGGACTGTGCAGAAGAGGAGGCAGAAAGATTGTGAGAGCCAGAAGGAAGGATGATACCAGGGAAACACTGTCTTCCGTATGTGACAGGAATGACTCACATATGAACTCACAGAGTCTGTGGTAGCATACATGGAACCTACACAGATCCAAACCAAACAGGGTCCCTGCATTGAGACAGGGAATTAGACATGAGTTCTTATCCCCAACAAAGAAGGTATTGTCAGTTAATAACTCTTAAAGGAAAAATAGCTTCATTTATGGGGCTATCACTCCTTATACAAACCATACTTAAGGCCCCATGTCCAGCACTGGATGGCCAATGCAAAATAAACTCAAAGGTATTTGTGTGTGTGTGTGTGTGTGTGTGTGTGTGTGTGTATACATACATACATACATACATACATACATACATACATACATACATATATATATATATATATATATATATATATATATATACACTATTTGTATGTTATCCTTTCCAATTCTGGGTTTTTATGTGTTTCATGTGTCTGTGTGTGTATGAATATCTCATGCTTTTTCTTATTTTTTGTTTGTTCATTTTATTTTATTCTTGTTTGTCTCTTTTTTCCTATTTGACTTCTTAAGTGAAAGAAAGAATTGTGGCATTGGAAGGGTAAGGAGGTAAGGAGGATCTGGGAGGAAATTAGGGAAGACAAATAGTAATCAGAATGTATCATATGAAAACAACCTTATTTCTAATAAAAAATCAATAATAAAGCATGGTTATGGATATCTTTCTGTTTTTCTCCTGGATACATTACGGCTTGATGACATCATTACTATGACCATTACTAATTTAGTAATTGTTTCTTTTTTAAACAAACAAACAAACAAACAAAGAATTCTGTGCTCATCTGAGTCATTTTTAAAAATTCCCTTATCCAGAATCAACTTGCTAGAAAGCATAGTAAAAATTCTCATCCATAATAAAGTAGCCATGCTGGCAGTGCTAACTTCAAACACTTAAGACCCTTGGCTGTTGGAGACCCAGAGTACATGAATTGGTCCACTGAGCAACATGCAAGATCATGGAAAATCACAGGTTAGCAACTGGGGAGATTCTAGAAACTCTGTGAAACTGAAAAATAAGACCCTAGGAGACTTCACATTTGGTAAATCAGTAGCCTCTCGTCATTTAAAAGCACAGAACCCAGTGAAAAAAGGATATCTCAGCAGTGTTAGTATTAAGTTAACTCACAGTTTCACTTCATGACACCTATGGAGCAGAGAATGAGCCCCCACTGGACTGATCCTGGTGCATCCCTGAGCTTCTGACATTTTCAAGTCCAAGAAATCAGTTTCTGCTACTCAGCATACAGTAAATTGTTCTGGAGACCAAACAGATCAGGGCACTCAATAGCTGAGCTATTGATGTGGGTGAAAAGAATATTGAAGTAGCAGTTTCTACCTAGAGTTTAAGAACATGGCAAAGTGTGCAGGACATACTTATGAATGGAACAGAGATGTGCACCAGGCATTTGGCATGGAATTTAAAATGTGGCTTATTGTTGGGCAGTGTTGATGCACGCCTTTAATCCCAGCACTTGGGAGGCAGAGGCTGGTAGATCTCAGTGACTTTGTGGCTAGCTTTGTCTACAAGGCGGATTCCAGGACAGCCAGGACTGTTACACAGAGAAACATTGTCCCAAACAAAAAATGTGGCTTATTTGTTGCCCAGCATTGCATTGCATACAAATATGAGTTTGTATGTAACTGGGTAATTTCAGTCATTGCAAGAAAGAACAATAGAAATGTTTATGGAGAGAGAATTATTTCAATCACATAAAGCATACACAGTGAAATCTATGTGTGTATTTTTCTATATGTTTGTTGGCAAAATACAAGAGTAATATTTAGAAGGTATATTTCTGTATACACTTGCATACATTGGGTGAATAAAGGGAGTGACTTATAACTGAATTACTTAATCAGAGAACACCTTATATGGCTTAAAGTTGACTGAAACTTCAGGTATTAGAAGACGACATAGTCTGCAGGGCTTCCATGTGGAGATGGTGGATATGTCTGAGTGGGCAGTATCTGGGGAAATTTCCATCCTCTTCCATTTCAGGCTGGAAATACAAATGCTGGTGCAATGCTCTCTGGTTTCTTAAGTAGGCGTAAACTTCTGGTAGGAGCAGAGCACTCTGGAGAGAGAGAGAAACTGCTTTGTGACAGCTGATACGCCACACAGCCAGGAAAGGGAGCTGAGAACACGTCCTCTCCTCTGAAAATCTTAATGAAGGTGTCAAAAGTTTAGACTCAGCATCTTTCTGCTTCTTCCAACAGATGATGACATTTGTATGTCTGGCAAAGGTCAGACTCTGCTGGATCCTTCCAGGTGAGACTGGGAGAAAAACACACGGACTCTTTGGAACAAATCACTCGATCAGATGACTCTACCTGTGCCCGTGTGACCCCTCTTGTTCTTTGGAATAGATCTTCACCTTGAGTCTACAACTGGCTTCCAGGCTATTTTACTTACTCCAGTGGCTCAGTGCTAACAATGTTACTTATTTTAGGGCCTGACTTCTCTAGATGGTCACCATCTTTCTATTTCTTTTCCTATCGTTTTTCTAAATATCTGGAAAGAAGTAAAATATTATTTTAAGTGCGATCACCATTAAAACCCAAAGAATAATGGTTGGAGTTTTTATTGTTGCTTTGAATAACTTTCATTTTTATGGTGTACCCCTATAGAGGAATACTTATATTCATTTGATTATTTCACATGTTTCTTATTTATGATTCAAAGGAATTCAGAGGTATTCCCATATTTCTACAGTAACAATGACTTTAAAATCTCATTATTGTAATGATTTGTTTAAGTCATTGTTCAACAGTTGGGTTGTGAGTCACACTCATCCATTTTCCTCTGTGCCCCTCCCTTAGTGTGTTTCTCCTCTTGCATTCTATCCCATTACTCTAATGATATTAAATACTCTCCTGTCATTCAACAAGAATCTGAATGTTAAAAGCCTCTTCTGTACTCCCCCTACCGCCACATTTTAAAGCCTCAAAACAAAGCCATGATTCTGCATTTATTACCTCCAAATCTATTTTTCTTCTGTTTCCTAAGAATCACAGTTGTTCAGGTAATGACATCTCCCTGCATTATTGCATGGCTATATGTTTCTGTCACTTTTCCCACCAACAGAGGAAGTGCAGTCACTGGACAGTAATTTCTGGGAAGCTTCTTAGAAATCAGTCCAAACGCCACCTGCCATTTGACTTTTGTCTCTTCTACTGGTAGTTCCGGGCTAGAGCCCAAAACACGGGGCACGTAGTAAAGCTGATGGACCAACAAGGCAAGAGAGTGCTTGACAACTAACATGGGGTTGCAACTCCAGCCCAGATCTGTCAAGAATTTCCTTCATGTTAGATAAAACCAACTTTGAGTTAATTTCTTTATTTAAAAAAAAAATAGCATTTTGTGTTCCCTATTATCTGAGTCAAATGTAAACACAATTAACACTCTTCCTTGTGTGTCTGCAGTAGTCTTGCCTTTGTCACCGTTGCTGTTCATGTCACAGGGAACTGAGAATCTCCACGCTATCGGGAAGATGGTAGAAAGCTCAGCAGCGCAGGCTTTGGAGCACTTGCCTTATTCTGCATTCTCTGCTCTATGTCTAATGGAACCTCTCAGGGCGTTGATCACTGGTTGATGAATGCTGACCTCAGGCGTTTCAAGCATCAGTGAAAGAATCCCTGTGCAAAAGCCCTATGCGTGATGCTCTGGCAAAGGATCGCCTCCTTGTGCTATCACCTGGTGAGTTTCACCTAACAAAGAGATCCCGGGGGAAATGCCTTTGGACATGATGCACGTTTGCACGGTCATTTTTATATTTATGTAGAAATTTAATGTTTGGCATATTTATATTTACACTTAAACTCAAGGTGTTCCCATTTATAGCCATGCTAAATCATTGGCCTACAGTGTCCCCAGTGTAGACATTATTGATATGATGCTTCCCCCGTGGCATAATCTTTTATGCCACCTCCCAGACAGTGAAGTTTATGTTCATCTCCTCCCATCTTCTTTAAGTCCCACTACACCTTGACCTTTGCCCTAGTTTTTCTTTATTCAAATCTTCAAAGTTATGGAGTCATTTTCAGCAGTCCTATTCAAAGGTGAAACTCATTTAACCACAGGCTTGTGCCAAATCTCACATTTTGTCTTTCTAAAGTTCCTTCAAAATAAAAAAATAAAAGAGTCTTAAGACATTTTATCCTAATAGTTTATGTGATCTGGCTAAAGTCGGCAACATTATTCATGTGTTTTATTCACGACAGGAACTTTTTTCTTTTTGTGGTGACTAGATATTATCCTTTACTGCAGTCATCAGTGTTTCGCTGTCACAGTGACCCAGCAAATGGATAGATGTCACTGTTGATCCAAGTGCTCTGTCCTGATGCTTTGCTCGTGATCATTCATAAATTCTCACGTGCTTCACTGTTAGAAATTGAAGTCACTGTCTATTTAAATCCTCAATTCACTTTTCTCCTCTGCTACTTTCTATAATATTCTCCACTCTTCCAGACAAATGCCAACAACTCACTCCATGAGACTGCAAACATTCTAAGCCAAAAGCCATATTTTAGCTTCTATCTTCCCTGGGTGAAAACAAAGAAAGAAAGAAAGAAAGAAAAAAGAAAGAAAGAAAGAAAGGAAGAAAAATCGTATTAGTTTGATTTTACAGATTCCTGTGTTTTATCTCTGAAATGGCAGGAGTTTTTCTGTTTGTTTTTTTTCCTCCCTCCCTCCCTCCCTCCCTCCCTCCCTCCCTCCCTCCCTCCCTCCCTCCCTCCCTCCCTCCCTCCCTCCTTCCCTCCCTTCCTTCCTATTTATTTATTTTGAGATACAGTTCATCACAGAAATCCAAACTAGAAATAGTAATTTTCCTGTTCATGATTGCCAAACTAAGCAGGACCAGGATGGGTTCTCTCTGGCCTCTGCTTTCTTAAACATTGTTTTGTAAATGTACTGAGGAGAGTGGTCAGAAGGAGTCAGGAAAGCAAGGCTCGGTGATCAAGACAGGCAAAAGCTGTTAAACTGGAGGAGAAGGAGAAAGAAATTGAAGTCCCAGGTGACTTGAAGTTTAAGACCATTTGGAAGTAGGTGTTGTGACTTGAGAAACTGCCTCACTTTTTGCTATGGAGTCCAAGTTTATGTCTTTCTATTATGGGTTGTCAGAAACCAAGGAACAGCAGATAATGGTATCACCTGGACAAGAGGAATAGAAAGATAGCAACATAGGTTGTCTTTCAACAATCTTGTGATACTTTCCCAACTTTTAAAAAGCAGAATGGGTAGGTAATAAGGCATTATTAGAAAGAGAGGCAGATGGTGGCATTAATTTTGGATTATTTCTCAAATAGTTTCTTTTGGCTCTGCATCTTGATTCTGGATCACATTATTCTCGTGAGTGGCCAGCCAGCAGCTTCTTTAGGGTTTGACAGAGTGGAATGGGGCTCACCAGTGAGCTTGATGTAGAAGCTCTTGTTGATATAGAATTGTGAAAATATACATAAAGTATAGAAATATGCACACAGAAAGTAACATTTGAGCCAGGATAATTATTAGTATTTCTGTGAACTTCAAGTTCTGAATGTCTCTGCAGAGCAATACTCTGTATTAAATTGGGGAATTTCATTGACCTAGAATAAGTTTTTACTAAAGGCATGACTGAACACCTCGTGGTGAGTATTGAGAGTATTATCCTCTGGGCTAATGCTTTGTTCTGGAGCCCTGCTGTCATCTTCTAGTGCTTATGTATCATGAGATGGAGTTGTATGCTTTTAAATTATATTCTATAAAGAACTCAAAACAAACTCTACACCCTTACTGAGTATTTTTCCCATCTTGCACTGAGAATCTTGCAATTTTCTCTTAATTGGTGTATTTCTATCTGCAATCCCATGCACCAGCAATATGCTCTCTGAAAAATGCATTTCATTAATAAATTCCACAGAATCACCCACTACTAATAAATCCTCTTGGGCTTTATTTGTCCAAAGGCAATTTATAATTCCATTTACATTACTTTATATGTTTCCTTTTAGAACTATTTTGGTGTTTTGTTTGGAAGTCAACTCTCAGAACTCAATTGTTGCTCCTTTTAATGAACTGTGTCAACATTTTTGTGTGTGTGTGTGTGTGCTCTTACAATTTTCTCATTGGGAGAACTGCCACTTTACTAAGCAGGCATAATTCCTAACTGTACTCTAAATACATATGAGTAAGTGTATTCTCACCTCTCATCAAATAAAGTTCTTGTTGCAATAGAAACCACAACTGGTGAAAGTGCAGAGAATGAGTGATCTTGGTTTATCCAGCCTCAAAATGATTCCTGCACCTAAGACTCAGGGAACATCTCAGAAAAGCACTATTAGGAGGTGTAGTCTTATTGGAGGAAGTGTGTCTCTGTGTATTCTCAAGTTTAACTCCGTGTGACAGTCGGTTGACTTCCTGCTGCCTTCTGGTTAAGATGTAGGTAGAACCACATCTGCCTGCACACTGACATATTTCCCATAATGGTCATAGTAGACTCAACCTCTGAAACTGTAAATCACCCCCTCAGTTAAATGCTTGTTTGTTTTTGTAAGAATTGGTGTGGTCATGGTGTTTCTTCACAGCAATAAAGCACCATAACTAAGAGGGGGGAAGGGAGGAGAAAGAACAGAGGACTAGAAATGCTCAAAATAGAATAAATAGTTTTCCTTAGGGATGAGTCCCCCTAACTGGTAATTTAATATCAAATGGTCAGCCCTGAAATCATAAATGTACAAGTATCACTAAGAAGATCGAGCAAGTTGTGTTTATATATCTAGTGTGTGTGTGTGTTTACGTATGTGTGTGTGTGTGTGTGTGTGTGTGTGTGTGTATGTGTGTGTGTGTGATGATAACAATTAAACAAAAACAAATAACCTAAAAAAAACATGATTTTATTTCATGGAATTAAAACATAATTACATCATTTTCTCTTTTCCACCTCTCCCTCCAAACCCTCCAATATATCCCTCCTTGCTCTCTTTCCAATTCATAGGCTAGAGAGGGAGAAAGAGGTAAATATAGAAGGAATTAGAATTCTTGGCTGGATGGTGGCAGTGCACGGCTCTACAGGTATATCTCTGTGAGTTCGAGGTCAGTCTGATCTACAGAGTAAGTTTCATGACAGACTCCAAAGTTATAGAAAAACCCTGTCTCAAATAAAAGCCATTTTTTTTCTTTGTCCTTGACTAAATAAAGATTCACAACTGTTTCCAAACAGACTTCTCTTTGTATTGTTAAAGTTCATGACTTGGACATGTTCTTCAAAGTTAGGCTTACTGTTTTAGTCATTGGACATTGCATAATGATTGAGATGAGAAAAATGATGGCTGAATAGTAGAACCTAAATACAATGTGAGTCTCAGCCAACAAAGAGGAAATATAGGGTTGATGTCATAATCTTACATTTTATGTGAGATACCACTTTTTACTTATTAAGGACTTGGAGAAGGAGGAAATGAAAATCCTGGTTACTTGAATGATGAAATACTAGCTTTCAAAGTGTTTTATTAAGGATCTTCATTAAGACATTTGATCAGACAGAATTTAGGGGTCATCAATATTATATAAACAAGTACTTTTGATGATGGAGGTGTATAATCTGTGGCAAAGCCTGTGTTTCTTGGCAAGCCAAGTAAGTGTCGATTCACCTGAATTCTTTGTAGCATAGGGGAATATTGAAAACATAGCTGCCCATTTTGAAAAAATAATTTGGTCTTTCTCTCTCTATATATGTATATGTATGTGTATGTGTATGTGTATATGTGTATGTGTATGTGTATGTGTATGTGCATGTGTATGTGTATGTATATCTATATCTATATCTACATCTATATCTATATCTATATCTGTGTGTATGTGTGTGTGTTTGTGTGTTCCAGCAAGTACATTGAATATGACAATTCATTCTAAATTTTGGTGTGCCTTCCAAAACAAACTTCTTCATTTTTATGAGCTATTGTTTAGTAGAGAAAATGACTACCATTGTTTTCTCAGGGATAAATTTATTTTTCAGTATTCATATGCTATTTGTTCTTAGTAGAGAATGTATTTGGAAAGTGAATTTTATGAGTTTATGTAATTCTTTGATTGAGAAATACATGTGCCTGCCTATATACTCCTTCTCCTTTTCCTTGTATGTGTGAACTTACAAGTGACCAGAAGCCACTACAATGGCTCATATGCAGAGTCTATGGATTGACATTTATTCAGCAAATATTCTCTTTGGTATGTGGTATGTGGTATGTGGAAATAAATTATTGGTTCCTTGTGTCCTACATTGAACCTCAAATTCTCCTTTTATAATCATTGAAGTAAGGAAATATTCATAAACATTATTATATAAATACAGTCAACTTGTAGATAAAATTGAAGGTTTCTTACCCATCAGGGTGTGAATTAGTGTTGATAAGTCAGAATAGTAAAAAAAAAAAAAATATGTAGCTGAAACTTACGGTATCTCAGAGACAAAAAGTCAGGCAATGGTATAATAAGACTTAGGAGGCTGAACTGAGGCTAGAAACTAGAAGTAATGTTATTAGTTTCCTGGGCTATGATACCCAGGTTGTTGGGAACAACTCTAGTTAGGTATCTTAGCACTGTGCAACCCTGTGTATTTGTTACTGGCTGTGTTCCTTTTGTAAATCATTTCAATTCTGTAAACCTTAGACCCATAGTTCTCTGATTTGCAAAACTGAAATGAGATTAGCTTGCTTATTTAACTATTAAGTAAAATATCTAAAGTTCCTTGTTTCTTCTACAGTATATATTAAAAATCTAATAATAATAGTAATAATAGTAGCAGTGATAATAAAATGATAGCCAATAATTGCTGTAATGAACACGGGAACTTCCTTAGAATTCAGTCCTCTATGCAATAAGAAGACTGTCCACACAGAACAAGGAACAACATCTGGATGACAATAAAAGTGTGAAATGGATTAGATATCTATCAGGCAGGGATGGAATATCAGAACATTGTGGTGGGATTTTAAAACTGAAAAAGAATCTGCATGCATTTACTTCTTACAGATAATTAGTGTCTGGGGGGGAAGATCATACTAAAGAAGACAAAGAGCCTCCAGATTCTGACCAAGAGGCGCCTGGGATGAGAGAATTTCTCAATAGTTGGCCAAGAAATGACCTTTAGCACAGGTGTAATGTTGAAGGCACTGCATGGTTTCCACCCTTGAGGTAACTATACTTTTAAGTACTGTAATCTTTCATTTCAAAAAGAGCTTGTCAATAGATGTGTTCACAAACAAGCATTTGAACAAACGAGCGAGGGCTTGCAACACAGAACAAGACACCACATCCTCACTGAAGCAGAATGTGGGATATAAGTCATTCTGCAGCCAACTTCAGTGCACTGCTGTGGGGCTGGATTTTTCCAATGAAACCACAAGCACAATCAGGCTGGGAGTGCCAGCTTCATGCTTGGAAACACAATTTAACTGCATATCATTTGGAAATTTGTAGGTTATCTGTTCTTTGATTTGGAAGTTGGTTCAAAACCAATTCTATTCTGATCTGACCATATATTAGAGGCATGAGAGCACCCATCTGGGACATTTTTTATGACTCTCATCCTGTAACATGGAATAGAATGCCCGAGAACAGAAGATACCATATAGATATGTGGTCATTTTGCTATAAAAGGCCATCTGCCTACCACTGTACAACACGGTTGCAGAAGCATAAAATGAAGACCCAAATCCCTTTATATCCCTGAATAGCAGATGCCTTATGACATGACTGATGGGTGGGGTGAAACGCTTTCCAGTGCCTGGCCAGTAGGTTGATATTAGGCAATAGGCAATAGACCTAGCTCTTAGGAATCTGAAACACTATTGCAATTGAACATTTCATGACCAAAATCCAGCATGAAGTTGAATTTTTTTTTAATTTAGTGATTTATTTTTTATGAAGGAACTTAGGAAAACATGATTCTGTGGGACATGCAAAATGTAGCTGTTTGGTATTTTACTCTAGCTAATCCTAGCTCTTTAAAAATGTTCTATTTGTGGAACAAACTTGGTGTTTCTTTTCTTAGGAAACAGTGAACGTAGTTTAAACAAGGCAATGAATTAGAAGCTGTTTTACAAGAGGGAACTATTTTACTCCTGCTTTTGTGTATAGTATGTTCTGTAACTGTAGGCAATGCATTTAACTTGCATAGGAAGCTGGAAAATGTACTGAAGTGTTTCCTCCCAGGGCAGAATTCTGTAATGCTTGATGGAGCCCTGTGTGCATTGGAGTTAATATCAATGATTCTATTCTTCTAAGATGAGCTTCTCACTTTCGTAGAATCATTTTGATATGCTGTTCAATTAGAAAAGATATGAGAAATGAGCCTCTCTGATTCTTGACTTTGGCTGGGAGTCTTGGCTGGCCATCGGGACAATCTGTTTTTGCTGGCTACCGCCCACAGATTGGTTAATGGCAGCCATTCAGATGCTCACTGAAACATCTATTTTTATGGAGTGGTGGTTTTCTGTTTCCAGTGATGGTCTTGGCATTCTTTGCACCCTAAGCCAAAAAAAGACCCCTTTCCGATCCTGAACTCTTGCTGCAGTTTAGGGCCCAGAGCTCACATTCTCTGTGCTTCCTCGGGCTCATTAGTCAGTTTATAGCCATCTGCCTTTGTACCATTAACCCACTCATTGAACACCATGCAGTTGTTGTTTTCTGTGTCTGTTCTGATAAATTATATGCCATGGCTGACGAGCAGTCTGAAGTACACGTTGTTCTGATGACAGCTCCCTCAGAAGGGGTATAGATGGAAAATGCTTCTCTGAGAATGGAAAGCTGAAGCAGAGGTTAGTCCTGGGACAGCAGGGATCAGATCGGAGCCACCGATCTGTCGCTGGTCATGCCATTGAAAGGCGGGATAGGTGGGAACAATGGAATAGTGTCACTCTTTCCTGGTCAGCAGATAGGATGAGAGTACAGGGGCTCATAAGAGAAAATCAAATGGAGGCTGACCTTGGAAGATAAACAATAGTGAGAGTGGCCACAGGAGAATAGGAGAATAGGTATGTGTACTTCTTCCTTTTGTCCCATCCTAGGGACAGCACAAGTTGCTTCCTATAGGCCACTTCTGCTCCTGGGCAAGACAGACAGACAGACAGACAGACAGACAGACAGAAAGAAAGAAGGAAAGGAAGAAAGAAAGAAAGAAAGAAAGCCCATTGTCTCTGGAGGCCTGACACAACCAGGGAAGCAGAATAGCCAGTGAAGGAGAGAAGACAGAGGCTGAGCCACACTGGTGATGGGAGATGTTATTCTGTAAATATGTTTCTCATACTGGTTATTGAATAAAGCACTGTTGGCCAATAGGAAAGCAAGATAGGTGGGGCAAAACATACTCGCTGAAATTGGCGTTCAATGTGGCTAATAAGCCTTTTCTGTCTCTACCCTTCCAATGGGCGTGGTCTAAGCCACAGGTGCGGACAAGGTGAATATCTCACTACACACTGGTTTTTCCAGAATCCTTTGAAAGAATTGTAGGAGATGCTATGTGTGGGGCATTGTAATAGGGCTCAGAGAGCAATTCAAGCTGTTGAATCAGAGAAGAGGTATGTCCTCCCTCTCACTTATGTTTTTACTGTGTTTTATTTATCAGCACAGACTGATGACTACCTATTTTATTCTATTGCTTTTACATTTTCAGTTACTGTTATCCTTAGTGTAGGAGCTACATAGAGTTTATTGCAGAGTTCTCTCAAGGAGTGAGAGTAGACTATGGCCGAAGAAATGGTAATAGAGGGCTTTAGGTTCAATGTTATTGTTTATTTTGCCCTTCTAGTTTTCTTGTTCGAGCCATTAAGAGGTCATTGTTGTCGTTTCCTGTGTCACAGCCTAGAAATTAACCAGCTATTTAAGTTATCTTAAATGGAAAATGGTGTTTAGAAACCAAAATGATTATGGCTGCTAGGGCACCTTTGTTTCTAAGCCCTTTCAGCAAATGAAACAAGAAAATGTTTATGCATTTACATGTATATGTATGTGTTTGTATGACATGCTTCTGTAGAGATTTGTATATATGTTTAAGTCTTGAAATCCATAACTTTATTTTGATACACTTCACTCTAACACTTCTTTAGAATTTCCTTTCCTAAACAGGCAGGAGTCTGTCTCCTTGCTTAGCACTGTGTTTATTTATGTGATCAATGCTGGTTCATACATAAGATGACTTAGCAATGCTAACCCTAATGCTGCAAGACACATTTACTAAGTAGGTTGGAGAAATTGTGCACAGATTCTCTTTCTTTCTTTCTTTCTTTCTTTCTTTCTTTCTTTCTTTCTTTCTTTCTTGTCTTGAAATGTAGGCTTGTTTTGATAATATATTTATTTCCCCTGAAATTTAGTTTTCAAGGTGCCCTTACTCTGTATTAGCTGGAGTGAGGTCATTATCACTTGAATGGATTTTTGGAGTTATAGGTTATCACTGGAATGCAGCAATGTGCAAACTGTCTGCAGATAACAAAGATACTTGAATTCCTAGAGGAAAAAGTTCACCAAAGTTTACTTACTTTGTAATTGAAAGCATCCATTTTGGTATTACTTCTTGATATCCCCTGCTCTCCAGTGTCACCTCAAAAATAAAGATTTCTGCGAAGTTTTACAGCACCATACTACATGTGGACGGGAACTTCAGCAAAGATATCATTGAAGAGGGAAGAAACCACGAGGAACGGGTAAACAGATAGCATCTAGACCTAAGGTAGGGAGGGCTGCACCTCACGAAGGAGCTTACCACAGGGTTAGGGTGCCTGGAATGGGATAAGTTGAACAGGTAGTAAGAAGAGATGTAGAGAAAATAGAGTCATGATGAACACCACCTGAAAGATCTCACTTTGAATTGCATTGCAAAGGCAAACCGCTTCACCAATTGCTAGGTGTGATCAAGCACTCATGAAAAAAAGGATTTATTTTTATTTATTTGTGTGCCTGTTTATTTGTGCCATGTATATTTGGGTGCCAGTCAAATCCAGAAGAGGGTGACAGAATCCCTGGAGCTGGAGTTACAGTCAGTTATGAGCCATCGACCCGAGGATTGGGGACCGAATTCAGGGCTTCTGGAAGAAGAGTAAACACTCTTAACGACTGTCCCATCTTGCCAACCTCCATATCCCATATGTAGTGAAAGGTATCAAAATAAAGTTATGAATTTCAAGACTTAATGACACTTCACAGACACAGCTTTATGCTCCTCACTCTACTACATGTTATGTTCCCAGTTTACTTCATCAAGAACCTCTACTTCAATGAGTCTTTGCTCTAACTAGGATTGCTAGCCATTGATCTTGTTTCTTTCCTCTTAATACACCGTTGCCGACTTTGGAAGGTAGTGAATGCTTTTCTCTTTATTAGTTTTTTTCATGCTATATAGTTTGATCATATTCTTTCCCCTCCCTAAACATCTCCCAGACTCTCCCTATCTCCCTACTTGCCCAACTTCTCTCTCTCTCTCTCTCTCTCTCTCTCTCTCTCTCTCTCTCTCTCTCTCTCTCTCTCTCTCTCTCTCTCTCTCTCTCTCTCACACACACACACACACACACACAACCCCAAAACCAGGCTCCCAAACAAACAAAACGCAAAACAAATAAACTGAAAAGATCCTAAGGATACAAAAGTATCAAACCAAAACAAAAACCTCATTAAAGAAAAACAAACAAACAAAACAAACAGCAAACACGGAGTTCTTTTTGTGCTGACCAACTTCTCCTGGGCTGAATCCTGCTCTGGAGTATGACTGACAAACCCAGTGATGCTCCATTGATTTCCCTTTGCCAATAGTTATAGCAAAGAGCCGTTGGTTAGGAATGGGAACTTGTGTCTTCTCCTTGCTGGGACCACATTTGGCTTGAATCTGTACAGGTCAGTCACAGTCTGTGAGTTCATGTGTATCGGTCCTATGGTGTCTTGAGGACTGGGAGTCATCTACCACCTCTTTTACACCCCTTCTGCTTAGATTCTTGAGCCTTGAGGGGAGCAGTTTGAAGAAGACATCTCATTTAGAATTGAGTGCTCCAAAATTTCTCACTCTATGTACATTGTCCATGTGTGGGTCTCTGTGTTAATTCACATATGCTGCAAGAAGAGGCTTCTCTGATGAAGGTTGATTGATACTCCAATTGAGTCCCAGACTAGTATAGGCAGTGAAGGCTGTGAAATCTTAATGAACATTTCTATAGTCACCCCCTCCCCCACATTTTTTTTTTTTTGAGTAGGGCATTGAGATAGGGTCTCTATGCAGCTTTGTCTGTCCTGGAACTCACTATGTAGATCAGACTGGCTTCAAACTCAAGAGATATGCTGGTCTCTGCCTGTGGAGTACTGGCATTAAAGGTCATAGCCACCACATCTGACTATGGTCACTCTCTGGACTCAAAAGCAAAAGTCCCTTCTCTCTCTCTCCCTCTCTCTCTCTCTCTCCCTCTCTGTCCCTCTCTCTCTCTCTTTCTCTCTCTCTCCCCCTCTCTCTCTTTTTTGTGGCTGTTAGTAACCTTCATTCAATCTGACTTCCTATATTCCACATCTGCTGTCATGCAACTAATGTTCGTGGAGGAAAAAGTACACGTTCATGGACTTGTTTTTTTATAATATTAAATGTAGTTTTAATGACAGCAGTCCATGATATGCCTATAAGTAAATATCTACCTTCCTATTCTGTATGATTTATTATGGTTTTTTTGCTTTATATCTGTAGCGTATTTGCTCCTTTTGTAAAGGCTTGCTTTTATTTTAATAAAAATAATTAGAAAATTATCAATGACCCTCCACAGACTTTTACAGCCATCTATATACAATTAGTGTTTACCAAAGCATTCTCAACTTTCTTGCCTGTAGCTAGAGATAAAATTTAATGTCCCAGTTAATACCCATTCCTCACAACAGCATGCTGTATCCATTCTTTCTCTATCCCTATCTTTATCTATATTTATCATTGAAAATATTTTACATAATATAATCTGATCATCATTTCTACTCATCCAACTCCTTACAAATCCTCTTCACATCTCCACTTATGCTGGCCAATTTTATGTCAACTTTGCACAAGCTGGAGTTATCTGAAAGGAGGGAACTTCAGTTGAGAAGATGATTCCATCAGATCTGGCTGAAGGGCATTTTCTGAATTAATGATGGGGGAGACCCTCACCCATTGTGGATGGTGCTATACCTGAGCTCGATAAAAAAAGCAGGCTGAGCAAGCCATAATGAGTAAACTGGGAATCAGCATCCTTCCATGGCCTCTTCTGCATCAACTCCTGCCTCCACGTTCCTGCCTTGCTTGAGTTCCTGCCCCCATTGCTTTTGCTGATGGATGATTATGTGGAACTGTGAGTGAAATAAACACTTTCCTCCCTAAGTTGTTCTTGGTCATGGTGTTTCATCACAGCAATTGTAATTCTAACTAAGAAGTCAACCATCTAACTCTACATGCTTTATTTCTCTCTTTCTTGTATGTAACAACATTTAATGATGAAAATGGCATGAACTTTAAATATAGTGAAGAGGTATATGTGGAAGAGCTTGGAATGAAAGAGAAACAAAAAGCGAAGTAATTGTATGATAATTCCAAAATGAAAGAAACAATAAAAAATCCAAAGATACTGACACACATACAAACAACTCCCCCTCCCCCCAAAATACCCAAATAAACAGAAACAAAATTACCAATGTATTCCTTCTCCAATCCATTTCTTTATGGTACTTTGTACCATAATTCTTTAAAAACACTTCCATGTTCATCATTTATACATCTGCTTCACAATCTTTCTTGCAGTGATTTTAGTGAGGGCTAGTTCTGTTGCCTGCAATACTTAACGTTGTTCTTTTCAAGATCTCAAGGTCATGTTATTAAATCCACTGTCCATATCTCAGTTCCATAGCAAGAACATGTATCAACACTTGACTGCTTATTCCCTTCTTTGCCTGGTTTCCAGGTTGCCCCATTCACTGGGTTGCTTTTCTATGTGGAAGCTCCCTCTCAGGATTATTTGCCAATTCTCACCCTCTTCCTTAATAATAGGGGTTCCTGAATTTTACTTAATAGGCCTCTTCTTTATTGATATTTGCTCTCTTGGATTTAATCTAATCTCATGCATTTACATTTTCTCCATGTTATCAACTCCAAAATTAATATCTTTAGCATAGAATTTTTATTCCCACCTTAGTTCTAACCACTAGGTTATACTTTTGACCAGAAATCTAATTCCTCATTATCACCTTAAGTGATAGTTGCCATCATCACTCATCTTATTATTGCTAAGGCAACCAAACTAAACCAAACGAAAACAACCAACCATAGGTTATTCTCAAGCATGTACTTTGGTAAACTTTGTAAGTTTTTAATTATTAATTTCATTTTGAATCATATTTAACTGTAGATTAAATACAGGCAGAGCACTTTTTGATCATCAGTACTTATAAGGATGGAAAAATTTAGCCTAACTCTCCACTGACCCCAGGAAGCTAGGAGCCTAAATCTCAGCCTAAAGGTCACATTCTTGACTGTGCACAACAGGGCTATTTACAACAGCACCTGTGAGTGAGTGAATACAGGAAATGAGCCTTGTCACCCCATCCAGAAGCCCGTGGGAAAGCAGACTTCCTGGGCTAAGCATGGGCTTGGATAGTTTAAATTAATTGGTCTGCACTGGTTGCTATGAGATGATTGGTTTACGATGTGCGGGCTTTGTTGTAACCCTGTAAAAGCTGTCTCAAGTCTGTACCCAGGTGCCCAGTCTTCTACCCCCACGTGGAGTATGGCTGTGGACCCCAGTGTACTTGGAATATAAAAGACCACTTCTCGTGAGTGATTTGGGTGGGGGGGTGTGCCTTTCCTGAATCGAGGCATGAGGATACACACTCTGCGGGCCTTTCATACTCATTCTCCAAACATAAATTTGATGCACATTGAATGTGTCTCATTCTGCTAGTGTCTCACTTTCCACCCCCATTGACTGGCATTTTGCATTTTGCTGTGCTTCTCACACATTTGATCATTCCGGGTCCTATGCACAGTAGAGTCATGCAAGAGTTGTACTTTAGTGCGTGTATTATTTCATCTGGCATTAATGATTTTAAGGTGAACATCACATATTCATATTGTAAAAAGCACTGTATTCAAGTGGTAGAGAAATCCCCAGCTAACATGTATAAATCACCAGCTAACATGTATAAACCATCAGCTAGCATGTATAAATCATCAGCTAGCCTGTATAAATCACCAGCTAGCATGTATAAAGCAAGCACTTTTGGCTGGAGGCATCACTTCAGCCAGTTCTTGAGAAGTTTAGTGAGATGGGGAGATGGGTTTTATAGATGACAAAGAGAAAGATTCACAGAAAACAAATGACTTCAACATGAGCAGTGAACTCACATTTGTTGCTATATCTCACCATGGATAACAGGCAAAATGATGTATTTGAAGAGCTGTAAGAATTTAAGTAAGGGAACCTGAATAGTATTGAGTAGGAGTTCAATTTAAGATTTGTCTTAAGTCTTAAAGATAGGTACAATAGAATTTGCTGATGAAAAAAAGAGAGGAGTCAAGAATGCTACCAGTGTTTTTGCCTGAGGAACTAAAACCATAAACATCTGCTGGTAGAGCTGGGATTTCATATTACTATCGACCCTGTAAATGTTACAACCTATTTATGAGAAGCAAAACTGTATCATAAGTTTAAATAATCCATATTTTTGGAATCATTGTTCTATTTTTTAATAAAAGGAAAAAGCTATATACATGCATGATTGTTTTAATGTTTTTATGATAATATAATGGAAATTGTGTTTAATATAATATTAAATGAAACAAGCAATAAAACATTCATTGAAATTATTAAAATGTCAACTATTTATGGAAGTGGGCAAGTCAAAACTAAAATTTGCAAAAATAAAACCCATTGTGTTAAGCCAGTGTGGAGAGATGTATTTAACTTTTTAAATTAAAATGTTATACAATGTTTTGACATATTTTGTATCTATGAGAGGGAATTATGTTAGAAATCTAACTAGGTGTCATCTCTATTCTAGAAAACAGATGTATTCCTTTATGCTCTTCATCCAAGGCATTTGCTTCTGTCAAATAATAACACAGTCAACAAGGTCTTACCTAGATTTACAAGGATATTTAGATTTTTTTCATAAGTGAAATCCTATAAATCTTTGTTTTTTCTCAATATTATTGTTTGAGACTGGGATGTGCAGTGAAAGCTTATGCTTTGGAGACTTGGTCCCAGCTGGTATCACTGAAGGGTAGAAGAGATTTTAGGAGGTGGCACCTAGTTGGAGGAAGCAACATGCTATAAACTTGCCTTCTAAGTAAGGGTGCTGGCCCCTTCTCTTTCTTCTCTCTCCCTAGATCCATGACATGGACAATATACTTCTTCTACAGAGTTTGCCATGATATCTGCATCACTACTATTAGAAACAGCAAATTAGGCTGAACATGGACTGAGTCCCCTGAAAACCACATGCTAAAATGAATCTTTCCCCAGACGGGTTCTGTGTCAGTCTTGAGAAAGTGGAGAAGTACACACAGAGGCCTCAAAGACGGAGAGTGGCCAGGACTTTTGTTATGAAAGCCCCATTTTGCATGATTGCAGTTGATCTTGGTAACTTGAGGTTCATTTTTGCATTTGCTGAATGCAGTTTCATATTTCTTCTACTCATGTTACAGGGTGGTTGTATCAGTGGTTATGGCCCACCTGAAACCATCTTGAACAGGAACACGGAGGCTCACGGTAATTTAGGTTCATACTATTTCCACTTCATCCTGAAGATTGCATTCTACATTTTTAGCATCATCTGACCCCAGGTAACATACTTCTTGAATGCACACTAGTTATTGTTAAAAAAGTAATAATATGAACATGTCTTTTACCCAATAGGAAAAAAAATATGGGATGCTGACAAGTCTATGTTTATCTCATAAGGATTAGTAAAAAAAATTATAAATAACAGACTAATTCACTGCATAATCTTCTTATATGCATTCTCAGCACTCTCATGATGGAAAAAGACAAACAGTAAAAGTTAAACAGAAGCTTTAAGCTCAAAAAACAGAAGCAGCAGGCTGCTTAGAACTATGTTGCTAGCTTTTTAAATAGGTCTTTTAGTGGGGGGGTGAAATATAGGATTAGGTTGTTAACAAGAGATAGTATAGTTGGCTAGAAGTATATAGAAGTTATCCTGTGTACAGAAAAAAAAGCTGGCGGAGTCTTAAATATCGTCACTTTCTTCAAGAGGAAGATTTACAAAGGCTCTAGTCACGTAGAACTGGAGAACGAAGAAAACATCAGATTTAAAATTAAAATAGTTAAATTATGGCTCTCCTGAAGAAGCGTATTTCAGCAGTACATATTTAAGAATCAAAAACAAAAGGCAAATGAAAGGCTCTATTGGTCTGCAACAAATCTTTCCATTCTCTCCAAATCCGCCTGCATGTTACGGGATAATATTCACCAGTACAAAAATAGAACTCATTGTAAACTGGGAGAAGCCAATTATTATTTTTTGAAAGGACAACAGAAAATTTGCACAAAGTTTACAGCTATGGCTGCAAATCTTCACAATAAGAGCAATGAGATTATACAGTAGACTCGCTAAAAACAGACCATCATCCCATGCCAGACCAGGGACAGAAATAATCTGACAATGGGAATGGGTTTGGGCCCAGAGCCAAACTGAAGCAACAGAGAGAGAGAGAGAGAGAGAGAGAGAGAGGAAGGCATGCTGTAAGATCCCAGCCCCCCGGTTTTCGATGTCTTGTGCCCATCCCAGTCCCCTATCCCATCACTCCTCATCCCCTGCCTCCAGACTGCACACCCACCCTTCCCAGTCGTGTTAGGCCAGCCCTTTCCACAAAGTAAACCTAGTCGACCAGCCAAGGAAGAAAGTGGATCCCAGTTCTGTCATCCATACAGTGTGAAAAATCCAAGTTTTCTAAAGTCCTTTCCAGCTCTAAAGGTACGATTTCTCATTTCTAGCATTTACGCACCAGATTTAGAGGGATCAGCTTCTAATAGCAAGGCCTACTGTTAATGATTCTCTTACAGGTAGGGGTTCCCAGCACCATTCATCGCCTTTTGATACACGGCCTTACACATTCTCTTGTGTTGTGTTCTCTATGTTTACGTCACTATCTTTCTTTTTCTTGGCCAAACCACTGGTTTTGCTAGGATATAATCTGTGAGTCATCCATCTAATAAACAAGCAGACCAACCAAGCTCATGGTGCCACAGGTTAATTTACTGCCCACCTGTGTGTTGAGGCAATATTGTACTAAACCATAATCCCTAACTGACCGATTAATTCATATCTAGGTTAGAATACACTCATTTGTCCTGTGAATTTTTAGTTACTTCTTTTTGGTACCTGGGTTACTGTACTAATTCTCTCATCTGGGTGTGAGATTTTTCTTCTCTGAAGTTTTAAGATTTCTTTATCTTGAAGGAAGCTGAAAACATAACAAAGAACATAGTTCTGTGCCTGTTCTTTTCAGCCTATAGAGGCTTTTTATTATGAAGCTCACAACTTTCTCCCCAGTTATCATTTTACCCTCTTTTCTTGGAATAGGTATCAGTCAGGGGCCTGACCTCCTGGAAGGATTCTGTCTTTACCTCCTATTTCCAACCTGTTTATATATATATATATATATATATATATATATATATATATATATATATGTGTGTGTGTGTGTGTGTGTGTGTGTGTGTGTGTGTGTGTGTGTAACTTTATTTTCTAACTTTGCCATTGTATTCTTTATTTCTGCCATTATATACTTCATGCCCAAGAGCTCAATTTAGTTTGCTGAAAAATCTCATCCAGACTACCCCATATTTTTGTTCCCTAGATATTATGTGTTTTTTTTTTAATTTATTTAATCCTTCTGTCACAGTTTGAATCAGGAATGTTCCCTATAGCTTAATGATTTGAACACTGGTTCTGATTGGTGGAGATACATGTCTACTTTGGGCATTTGAAGGTCATATCCACTAGGGGTCCCATTACTGCTTTCGACTTTCTTGTCTCAAGTATTTGGGGAATGTCCACCACATGTTCTCATTGAAAGAACTTTGCCAACCCTTCCCCCAGCACTTCAGCATTGAATAACCCTCTGAAACCATGAGGCAGAATGAACTTCTGTTTTAAATAGTTTCTGTCAGATATTTTCGCACATTGACATGAGAAGTAATTAATACAAACATCTTAATTTTTTCTTCATTAGATTTTTTTTCTTTTGGAGTTATCATTTCTTTGCCGTTTCTTGTAACCATTTGTCTGCCATAATCTTTCTCATTTGTGTTGTATACCAATCTCAATTAGCCAGAGAATCTTGACTATTTATTCTTATGTAAGACAGAGGCCCTAAGGACGATATATTTCAACTCTTTGTATACTAGTAAAATATATCAAGGTTTATTTGTGTCTTCTTAGATCCTTGGCATTTAGTCAGAGCTGTATAACTACTAGTGTGTATTAACACAATTCCTTTGCTAGCTACCAGCTCCCTGGGGAAGCATCTCTCTAATTGTTGACTGGTGAGGGGTGCCTTCAACCAGCAGGAGGAGGCTGGAATGGCAAGAAGGGTCTTACTGTTCAATTTTATTTTTAAAAATGAATTTCAACTCTCAGTTTCTATGGTGCCTAGGGTTGTCCCCTGTCTCTGCTGAAATGAGAGACATGCATGGCTAGATTGTGTGACTGCCAGTAATCTGACTGTTCTTTCTTTTCCTTTAATTTTTAAATTAGAAACGATCTTATTTTACATATCAATCCCAGTTCTCTCTCCCTTCCATCCTCCTATGCCCCACCAACCCCCTATCCCATACCCCATCCACTCCCCAGGTGGGGCAAGGCTTTCCATGAGGGAATCATCAAAATCTGTAAAGTCATTTGGGGGAGGGCCTAGGCCCTTTCTGTGTCTCTAGGCTGAGAGAGTATTCCTCAATGTGGAATGGGCTCCCAAAGTCCATTTGTACATTAGGGATAAATACTGATCCACTACCAGAAGCCTCATAGACTGTCCAGTCCTCCTAACTGACACCCATACCATATCCAGGGGGCCTGGTTCAGCCCTATGCTGGTTTCCCAGCTGTGAACAGACTGTTCTTTCTATACATTTAAAAAAGATTCTCTGTCTCTGATCCCTTTCATGTGTATATTCAGACACCTAAATGTCCCACATGCCTACATACATCTAGTGTTCCAAGTGTGTACATATGTTTTTTGTATGCTTGTGTTTGAGAGTGCACGCATACATGTGTGCTTGTGTGTGCCAATGTCAGAGGTCAATCTCAGGGGTGTTACCAAGAAAGCCATGTTTGATACAGGGTCTTTCATTGGTAACAGGGGCTTGCTGATTAGGATAGGCCTGTATGCTAGTAATGCCTGACAATCAGTATCATTCCACCTCCAATACTGTAAATCAGACTCAGGGTCTTATGATTACATGACCACTGCTTTACTGACTTAACCATGACCTCGGCTCCTAAAGTTTTAGGGCATGACAGTTTTGCTAATTCACAAACTTTCATATAAGTCAGATATTTTACAATTTTCCAAATATTATTACTTTGTTTCCATCATGTTTGATGGTGTCCTTTGGTATTGATGTTTATTTTCCTCCTTTATATAATTTTAGCAGTGTTTTTTTTCCCTAGGCAACAGAGTAAATTTATGTTTTCGCTTTCATGGTGAGGCATAGATTATAATTACTAAATTTTACTTGATAAAACAACTCCCTCTTCCTTCAGATAATGAGCACAATGGAAGCTGATTTTTTTTCCGTGTATTTACCCATGTGGGGTTTTCTGGTTATTGTATATCTTTGATTTAATGTGATAATCCAGAGACACAGTGGCTTCATATATGCTTGGGGAATCTGTGTCTTTTGCTTAAAGCTAGCTGAAGCAAAGTAAATAATTAGGAATGGATTTCTGGTACTTCAGGATCTTGTCCAACAAGTTGGAGAAATTATTCCTGATTTCATCCCATCCATGAGGACTGGGGGAACTGGTAGCAGATGACAAGGCATAATGTGTTGCTCTCCAGTTAACTTTCTCTGTCAGGAGTCTCCTAGCTCTCAAACATCCTTCTTCACTTTATTCCCTGTTGCTGTGATAAAATACCCTGACAAAAGCAACTTAGATGAGACAGGCTTATTTCAGCTCAGAATTCCAGGTTACACCCCATCATTGTAGGGAATTCAAGGCAGCAGGAACCTGAAGCACTTAGTCACATCTATAGTCAAAAGCAAATAAATAAATAAATAAATAAATAAATAAATAAAGCATACATCCTATTCTCAACATTAATTTTCCACTTTTATACGGGTCACAATCCCTTGGCTAGGGAATGGCACCAACCACACTGGATGGGTCCTCACCAATCAATGTAATCCAGACAATTTTCCACAGCCTTGCTCAAAGGCTAACTTTGTTTAGATGACAGTGTCTCAATGAGGCTCTCTTCCCAGCTAACTCCACAGAGTGTTAAGTTTATAATTAAAACTATCGACCACATCTTACATCTGTGTAAGAGAAGTTTCACTCCCCACTCTGGGGGGATGACCTAGATTTCTGACTTTATTCTTTTGTCCTCCTGTAAATACAGTATTTCTGAATACTGCTATTCACTATCAACAGATCTAGATGTAGGCTAGCTCTAGCTATGGGTACCAAAACACAACAAGGTACTTGTCTCTCAACACCCCTCTATGCAGTCATGTGCACAAAATACAGTGGTTGAGTAATTTGGAGAAGAGTAAACGGATAAATATGGTAATTACTTATCTGGAACAGTGATGGAATCTTGGTGAGTGAGATTCATATGAAAGAGAATTCTATTTAGGCACTAGGTCATGACTCTGGGAGGATGGGAGGAGTTTCCTTGTTCATTTTTCTGATTGGCTGTCAGTACCACTTTCTTGCCCATTATCTTTTGTGGGCACAGCTGAAGTGGGTATTGTTGAACAACCATGCTTTGCTTGGCCACTTTCATTTTGCCCCCCCTGAAGAATCCTCTTAAAATATTTGAAGGCCCCATATCAAAGGCTTTTTTTTTTTTATGAAACTATACTTGTTTGTGGCTTCTTGGATTAATCATTTGTTTTATTTCCAATCTACTTCATTGTCAGCAAGTCTCATTCTTTCCTACCTTCCAGGTACTTTTCAACTGCAGCTCTTCAGTCTGAATTGTTTCTTTGATTTCTAGGCCTTCAGTTTTTCTCATTGTAGCTATGGCTACCCTGAAGCTGTCTGAAATGAAAACTTTGACTGAAACGGCAACATTCCTGAAGATTTCTCTTTTCCATAAGGCTAAACTCCGTTTAGCTGAAATGACTTCATAGGCTTTTACTGCTTAAAGACTTTTCAGTTTATCTTCTGCCTGTTTAGGAGCTGGAGGCAATCAGATTTTATAATTTTTGTTTGTTTGTTGGTTTGTGTTTTTTGCATCTGCCTCTCAGACTAGTCAAGTCGTGTTTTAAATCATTCTCTCTTGTAAAAATTTAACAGACTCAACAGTTCTCTTTCAGTGAAGAATCTAAATCTCCTGGGTTGGTTAATGCTATTGGTTGTGGTAAGTGAGCATCTACCTTTACTACTAATGCAAGTCATAGTTTAATTCTTGTTTGTGGGGAGTTTCTGCATCATGGTTCCTTCTGCTGATGTGCATCCCTACAGTTATCCAGAAGAAAGGAAGAGCTCATGAAAACAGTTCATTAGCTTATCAAAAGTCTGTGAAGACAGCTATGTGCATTTCTAAGAGCTGGAGGACCCATCCTCTATAGGTAGCACCATCCTCTAGGCTGGGGTGACTGTGCTGTATAAAAGTGGAAATTCAAGTTGAAAAAGGCATACATGGATCCATTCTCCTGCTTTGGACTGTAGATGTGACTACCTCAAGTCCCTCTTACTTCGACTTTCCCATGCTAATGGAATTTAGCCTGGAATTGAAAGCTGAGATAAAGTGATAAAAGTACTTCTTTGAAATGTATTCTTTGGGTTTGCAGCTCCCTCCTTGAACACAACTCTATAATGTAGAAAGGGCTAGAAAACTTTTGATAGCTATATATCTATACACAATTGCAGGAAAAACAGACAAATCAATCTACCACATTGAGGCATTGTTTTCTCTGTGGGATGGAAAATCTTCTGTGTTAAGAAATGTTTATTTCCAAATTATTTGTGTTTCAATGCTTTCACACTTTATTGGTGTCAAGATTTTTACCGTCTGTTCAATGATTTGTATTGATTATAACTCAAGAGATAGAGTAGGGTTTTTCTTCTATCATATAAGATGTAAAAACAGGTAATTGTATGAATGTTATAAATCTTAGTTGCAGAAAACAGTTGGTAGCTCATAACCCCTTTTCCTTTGTTTTTTAAAATATACATTTTTATTTAAATTAGAAAAATATTATTTTACATATCAATCTCAGTTCCCTCTCCCTTCCATTCTTTTATCACTACCACTGACCCCACATGCCATCACTCATCTCATCCATTCCCCAGAGAGGGTAAGGCCTTACATGATGGATCATCAAAATCTGTCAAGTCATTTGGGGCAGGGCCTAGGCCCTCCCCTACGTGTCTAGGCTGAGAGAGTATCCTTTTATGGGGAATGGGCTCTCAAAGTTCATTCATGCACTAGAGATCAATATTGGTTCCACTGCCAGAGGCCCCCTAGACTGCCTAGGCCTCCTAACTGATACCTACATTCAGGGGGTCTGGGTGGGTCCTATGTTGGTTCCCCAGTTGTCAGGCTGGGGTCCATGAGCTCCCACTTGCTCAGGTCAGCTGTTTCAGGTTATAACATTTCTCTTTCACTTTCCTCCCTCTAAATCTCCCATATAAATCTCCTCTCCACTCGCCTACATGCTCCTCTTTTTGTCCTATATTATAAAATGCACATATTATATGTTGTTCTTTTGATACAGCTGCTGTGATGCAGCTGCTATGGCCTAAGAAACACAAACACGAGATTGAGCACCCACGTGGAGTTTATTGAGAGAGGGGAGAGGAAAGCGGGGAGAGAGAGAGATAAAGGGCCCCAGAGAGAGCGAGAGAGGGAAGCAAGAGAGAGGGAGATGAGAGGGACAAGAGAGAGCAAGAGAAGCAAGAGAAGCAAGAGAGAGCAGGAGAGGTGCGCTTGGCCGCGCTTGCTTTAAAAGGGGAGCTTGCGAATGCGTAACCCAGTCTCCGCCCAGCCAGGTAAGGCCTGACATAGTGATTACTCGTCCCGCCCATTAGAGGCGGGGCCCACAGACTGCCGAGCCTCAACATTATATACATATATTAATAAGTATAACCCGTTGAGTCTGCACAATGTTGCTTGTTTTCAGGACTGACTGTTTGGCACTGGTCAACAAATTACATTGGTCAATGTGGAGAAAGTTCCATGAGATGCTGAGAAGGGAGTACGTTCTTTAGTGTTAGGGTGGCCGTGGATATTTGCTAGGTACATTTGATTTGTGAGGTTCTTTTAACTCATGCCTCTGTTTAGCTTTTGTCTATATGATCTATTAGCAAGAGTGGGCTATTAAAGTCACTCACTATCACTATGTTAGGGTTTGTATTTGATTTTAAAACTGTAGTAGTATTTCTTTTATGAACTTGGATGGCCTTGTGTTTGGTGCATAAATATTTAGAGTTGTAACATCCTCTTGGTGGAATTATATATATGCACATATATATAGATACACAGGCATATGTTAGAAAGACAAACTGTGAAAAGTGATTGTAACAAAAATATAATAATTTAAACAAAAATTTCCATATCCTAGACAGCTACTTCAAGGGATAAATTAAATATGGAATAATGAGGTGTTTTAGCCTAATGCATTTTCTTTCTTTCTTTGTGTGTGTGTGTGTGTGTGTGTGTGTGTGTGTGTGCATGTGTTCATGTGCATATAAGTATGTGGATAGAAGGCAGATAAGGACGTCGGATATCCTGATTCATCACTCTCCATCATTTTCCTTTGAATCTGGAGCTAGTTTATCAACTTGCAAGCCACAGTGCTCGTCTTGCCTCTGCTTCCCTAGGGTGGAGGTTACAGAATGTATAGATGCGCTTAGCTTCTTATGTGGATTCTGGGACTGTGAACCCAGGTGCTCATGCTCTGTAACAGGCACTCCTACCCAATGAGCTCATTTTCTGCTAGTACCAAAATGATTGAGCCAGAGTATTTTATAATACTGTTTTGGTTCATAGTTTTGGGTGCTAGGTGTAGGTGCTTGCCTATCTTCTGGTGATTGCTTCATGCTGCTTTAACCATGATGACATTCAAAGAAAGGAGGCACATGTGAATGAGATAAAACACGGGGCAAAATCACTTTATAATAACTCCTTATTTTTAAGTGTGTGTGTGCGTGTGTGTGTGTGTGTGTGTGTGTGTGTGTGTGTGTGTGTGTGTGTGTGTATGCTATGTGAGTGCAGGTACCCGAAGAGGCTAGAAGAGGGTGCAGGATCCTATGCAGCCCGATGTAGGTACGCTAACCACTGAGCAATGTTTCCAGTACCCATAACTCACTCTCAAGGTAGCTAATCCAGTCATGTAGAATCACAAGCTCCAAGTAAAGCATTAATTAAGGCACTAATTACCTCTTTTGTTTTAATCTTTTATTTTTATTGAACACATAAATGTTTTGCTGAAATAAACTGTAAACCTACACTTACATGTCTTGTGTTTTTTTTTCACGGTAGAAATCTGAAGTTTTATACAAATATAATCAGCATGCAATAATTTCTGCTTTGATTAACATCTTTCTTGATTCTCCAACATTTTGCATACAGTCTTACATGTATCATTTAAATGTTATGTAAGTTTGACATAGCAATAGACGTGCATCAATATTTATCCATTTCTAAGTCAATATGTTTTTTAAACATATAAATGGAAAATGCTAAAAGCCTCTTCATTGAATGGGCTTTATTTATTTATATGTATTTATTCATGCTAAATAGTTTCTTGGACACATGCTACTCAAAATGGCACATGTCAATATCAGTCATAAAGTTCTGATTAGTCTTCTAAATTGTTACTTAAAAGGACTGAAAATATTATTGATATGAACACTAATGCAAATTCTACACCTACTACTAATACCACAATAGTAATGAAATTCAATATGGCATGCAAAAGGAGGAAACTACAATACTAAGTAATGTTTACTTAGTAATTTCATCTTATTTCCAGTTAGATGGTACTGCTTAATGATCAATCTATACCATAGAGATGAGTTATCTTTGTTTTATTTTAAAGACAGGGTTACAGATAACCTAGATTTACCCCATTATTACTATGTGGCTAAAGATTATCTTCTGATATTCCTGCCTCTACATCCCAAGGTAATGGAATTAAAACTGTGCCACCATGACCAGTTTTAAATAGTTCTGAGGATGAAACCCAGGCATTGTGGATGTAGGACAAACACTTTATGAATTGAATTATACCTCCAGTACCTAGTCATGTTCACTATTGAAAGAGGAAATTACATGTAATTGCCTTTACTTTTGCATACCAGCTCTGTTCTCCATGGAAAGAATTGACCATTGTGAAAGTAAAGGAGTCTGTAAGGCAGGTGCACATATAAATAGGACAAAGAAATTGGAAGAAAATAATATTCACCCCCACATCCTGATTTCTAGCCCCCGATGAAGAGAGAGAGAGAACACTGAAGACAGAATACGAAATATTATCAGTATTGCTTGTGGAGTAGAAACTCAGAATCTTGAATGAATGAAAATTCCAACCTCGGATTTAATTAGGAAATGATTCATGATGGATGGGTAGGGGCAAAGTGAGCAGAGCCCTGGCCTCTCACTGCCTTTTCTCTTTTAATATTCATGGCTTCCAGGCTCCAGGTGGATATGTTGAGTCAAACAGAACTTTGTGGGCTGGGCTAGTTTAAATTTCCCCTCTTAGTGGTTACTTGAGCCAGCTGCCTTAATATTAGCCCAGATCCTGAAGCAGCTGGTCAAAATATTTGGCTTCAGACATAGGAGGAGATGAAGGTTCTGCTTTAGATTCTGGCCCGATCTGGTATAAAACTAAAGAGCCATGTGTTATGGGATAAGACTCCTACTTAAATAGTTTCTTGGTTTCTTCATTGTGTGTGTGTGTGTGTGTGTGTGTGTGTGTGTGTGTGTGTGTGTGTGATTACTGTTTAAATCCTTGAAAGGATTATTTGCAATATAAAATAAGAATCCTAAGAACGTTTCCATCTGTAACAACCAAACAATTCTGAACAAAGAAAGCAAAATTCTCTGTAGGACTTACAAAGGTTGACATTAAACACGTAGTATAAGCCAGACAAGATGGCACCTACCTAGTTAAGAGATGTGGTGGTATGGTGCTTGTAGGGGCACGGTGAGGCTTTCTTGAGTGCTAGGTGTGATACCATGAATCTCATCTCATTTCTAACACAGAGTATAGAAGAAACACTCTTTGCTTACATATATCTTGTAAGGATCAAAGTCCTTACAAGAGCTAGGGATCACAGACAATACTGTGCAGCCGTGTGGAGGGTTATCTGGGGTTTGTGCCAACCTAAGCAAAAAATTATTTTAGGATCAGTTTTGTTTTGGAGAATATCCAAGTTTGACTAAAAAACCCAAAATAATCAACTAAATTAGTACTGAAATTGGGCAGTTTGTATGTCAATTACCACCAAAATAATTCCTCAGCCTTTTTTCCTTTGTAATTTCCCTAGTTATGAGCTAACACTTCACATTGTGGTTGTCTTGCAGCTCATGGGCTGGGTGTGGCTTGCAGACACTGGATGGCTTTGAATTTCCATATTATGCAAGGCAAGGTGGGGTGTTCTGGGAACTTAATGCTATTTCACCATTTCTGTTTCTTGCATCAACATTGTGATACATTTCTTTTAGAAGTATCGACTTTTTCTGCACTTTGCTATAGATTATAGAAAAAGTTAAATTAAAAAAGCAGAGTAAGGAACACAAGATCAGCAATCTTAGTTTAGCTTCATGATCTGCTATTTTGTTGCTATTTTCTCAGGTCAACACTTAGGAGTAAGTCAGTTCATTTTCTTGAAACACAGCTACCTAGGCTGGCCTGTACAACCAAATGAGCTGAAGAAGGGCTTGACCACATGAGGAAGACAAAGAGACTAAGAGGAAACATGATATGACCCCTCCCACTGCCCCATCCCACTTCTTATCCCTTGGGGTAAAGGAGGGAGAAAAGAATACTGAAGATTGAATATTTAGATGATCATATTGGGAATTTTGCAAATGCTGTCATCACTGATAATAAAAACCATAACTTTCTCTAATTTTTTTTTAAGTATTGGAATTCTTTTGCTTGAATTTTTATAGTAATAGGACATTTCTTTTATAAACAATTCTCCTGACTGCGGTTCCCCACCCTCTCGAGTCCCCCTCCCCCTCCACTCTCCACTTCCCCCCAATCCACCAACCTCTGCTTCCCCTCAGAAAAGAGAGGTTTCCCAGGGACATCCACCAAACACTGCATAATATGCTAAAATAAGACCAGGCACATACCATCACATCAAGGCTGGATGAGGCAACCCAGTAGGAGAAGGATCACTCGGGGAGACAGCCCCACTCTCACTGTTAGGAATCCCACAAGAACACCAAGCTTTTCAGCCACAACGTATATGCAGAGCACCTGGGTCAGACCCCCACAGGCTCTCTGATCTCTGAGATCCCCCAGTAAATTGATTCTGTAGGCTTTGTTCTTGTGGTGTCCCTGTCCCCTCTGGTTCCTGTGATCCTTTCTCCCCCTCCTCTATAGGACTCCCAAGGCTCTGCCTAATGTTTGGCTGTGGAGCTCTGCATCTGCTCCCATCAGTTGCTGGATGAAGTCTCTCTGGTCTCTTTGATGATAATTCTGCTAGGTTACAGTCCCAGAGAACTCTGCACGTAGGAAAAGGCAAAGGTCAATGGTTTATGTCTGGGTTGGTGTCCTAGGCCCTCTACGTGAGGCCTTGCCTGGGTACAGAAGATGGCTGTTTTGGGCTCTGAGGATATTTTTCTTTACTTTTTATTATTAAGTGAATATTTCCGTAGACATTTTCATACATGTACATAATGGATACTGACGCCTCTTACTCCTAACCATCTCCAATATCGCCACCATCCTGTCCACACCCCCCCCCCGAGTCTCCCTCACATTCATGTCTGGGGCTATCTGTGTGTCCGGGTCCAGCAAAACATTGAGAGGTCTGTTCTTAACAGTAATTGCTAGTAAACGTAGATTTTACATTGTTCTTGGATGCTCTGAAACCCTAATGTTTTCCAAAGAACAAGTGCACACTAACTTCTCTTGACATGCTTAATTTTGATCAATAATAAAATTCCAAGAATAGCATATTTGTGTGTCAGTGTATTTGTTTCTACATATTTGTGGGGGACATAAAGTTTATAAATGGAGATTTAAAAATCTTTTCTGTTTATTTTTAATTGCGATACTAACTAGATTAAAATCTAAATGAATTGGGGAAAGCTAATATAATCAACTGTTCTGAGAAATGTTTTGTAGAATCTTCGCTCTTGACCTTGTTCTGAGTTAGTCAAATTTAACCTAACACATATATGTTGGGGCATACCATGTGCAGTGTGCTACAGCAAAAGCTGAGGCAGAGAAATAACTATTCATCTGACTCTTTGTATGTGGCCTGTCAAGTTAGGATTGCTGCCCAGATTTGCATAAAATTAACTTTATGTTTCCTTCATTGCTTCTGAAATGCCTAAGCATCATAGTAACATATTTCTATTGGATCTATAACCTCAGCTATACTTCAAATATAATGCATAATAAATTGGATTTGGTTTAATGATTTCTGTTGACTTCTTGGGTGGTTTGGACTTCTTATGCATAAGTGAAGCATTGGTACCTACTATCTCCCAATGAGGCTCCAAAGAGTAACATCAGTCTTTTGGCTCAATAATTTGATTAAATATTAAGATATATCTTGACTATTCATTTCAGCCTTCGAGTGGAAACATTTTTGTATTAAACAAGTATTTGGGGAAATCAACTTAGTTCATATTAGTGCTTCATGCTGAGAATAAATACTGAGATGATACTAAAGGATCCATAGGGAAAGGATTTAGACATTGATTATTCCCACATTTCAGGTTGAATTCTTCAGGTGTTGGTCAGATTTCATTAATACACATCATCATTCTGTACTATCAATGAGTTCTACAAATTAGCTCTTGCAGGTATGTCTAGTTTAGAAATAACAATTGCACAAGTATTTATATTCACTCTCCTATCTCTGTTTCTCTATTGTGTGTGTGTGTGTTTTGTGTGTGTATGTGAATTCATAAATGAAGTTTGGTGTTCATTTAAAATAGGCTTTCCTATATTCTAATAGAGCTTATGAACTTACATTATTCAGTTTAAATGAGAACAGAAAAATGTTTTATCTTTTAAATAAGCTAAAATCTAATATCTTGATGAAATGTTAATAGAATAAAAACTGTTTTTAATACCAATACTACAAAATTTCATTTGTAAAATGGGTTTTGTAGAGGTATATTATTCAGGTGCATTGGATGAAATTGGGATTAGTAGTTGATTTGTAATAGTAATGTCTGTTCTGTTGGCATTAGCTTCTCTGGGTGTTTTTATGTAGCTTCCAGTTCATCTTGAAGCCCAAGTACCTTTTATTAAGAAAATGGAATATTCATTTCCTGATAGCAGAGCTGATTAACTAGATATTCTGACTTTAGTTTCTTGTAAAAAAAAAGTCATCAGTTTATTTAAATGGTTTCAGAATAATTGAAGCATTAAGATATTAAGAACATCTAATTTCTTATTTAGCCAGAAAGATCCATAGATGAACTGATAATTATTATATGGGTTTATTTTTCAAGACTTATGTAGGAGAAAGGAACATGTATTAGCAGAGTTTCTATGATGAAGGTTTTCACTTTTAAAAGTCAGTTTCTAAGATAAGTTTTAATATTGCAAAAGCCTTTGCCCTGTTCCAGACACTGGTCCCATCTCTAGCTACTGTATTTTGGTAAAACTTTGCACAACAGACCGGTGAGCTAACACCCATGTAAAGTTTGATGTAATGGATGTTCTCTTTCCCTGGCTATGTAGTTCTGTATCATCTCATATTCCTTTTCATGCTTTCTCCTATGTGCAAGGGTTAGAGAATTACTTAATTGCTGGAGGTATTAATTTGCATCAAATAGGTTCAGTTCAATTTGGCTGCATTGGTCCTGATCAATCCCCAATTAGTCTAGAGTGAGTAGTGTTTAGCCTCAGGTTTCCGACCATCTCATTTTTTTCTTTTATGGTTATAGTGCAAAACTAATTAAAAGGGCAAGGACGACTGTAAGTCATTTTTCCTAATGTGTAAGTTTAATTTAAGCAAACTCAAAGTTGTATTTTTATATATATTTAGTTTTGTGGAATTTTCTTTGTGTTTTTATGGATTGTGTGGTGTTTTGCACTTTATTCGTTTTTCAATCTATTCACTTTTTTTTTATACTTTGGTTTGTTTGCCTGCTTGTTTTCTAAAGAGAAAAAGTAAGAAAGGACATGTTCTTGGGTGCATGGTGAAATCTGGGAGGAGTTGAGGGAGGGGAAATCATGATTAGAATCTATTGTATAAAAAAAAGTTACTTTCAATTAAAAAATACAGAAAACCTAAAACAGTGTTGTAAGGATTTTTAGAAGTTTCCCTCTTATAACTATATATATGCATATAAGCATTTGCAATTAAACAATGCATGTATCAATATATAAATATGTATGATTTCTTATATTAGTAAATTAATGTTTCTACAGGATACTGAGAAATCTGTTGATACATAAATTTTCATATATAAGATTACACATATGCATTTATATTGTAAGTACCTAAGCAGAGCACACCAGACTAGAATTGACATTGTTCAAAATCTATGCACTTCCAAGGCTTGAGACTTCCTCTCCTGTCTCTTATTCCTGTTAACTGTTTCTGTGTTGCTGTTCATTAAGTACCAATATGTAGAGAGCCACGAAGTGCCATGCCTTAAAGATGGCACTGGCTTCTGCCTTCTACCTCCCCAAGGGTCAGCACTCCCTGGCGTAAACAAGCCCTTATTTGGTTAAGTCTGTTCAGCCTGTCTGCTTCTGCGTTAGAGTAGCCTATCTGAAGGGTCCACGTAGCTCACTGGGGTCAGTTAGCTCAAGGGTATTTAAGCCTGTGCAGGGGTCCCCTGGGCTCCCGCAGGTCAGAAGAACATGTTTCAAGAATCCTGATTAAAACTGCATGAAGAAGATCTTCCTGGAGTCACGTCTTGCTTGCTGGCGAGGGCAGGCATGGTACACCAATGTGGCTACTGATAACTTCTTGTTAAGCCAGTGCTATTACTTGAATTTTTTACTTCAAATTTCATTCAATACATGTATATCAGATCTCCTCAGTACATACTCTGTTGTCCTTCCTTTAAAAGTAAAGTGCCACAATTCATGGGATTTTAAATGTTTTAATCTGGAGAGGATGTGAAGAAAGTCATGCTGGAGAGACCCAGGAAGCATATCTCAGCTTCCTTTCTCAAGTTCATCCCCGAATTTTAAATTCTCCACCTTCAACTTTTGACAGGTTGAAAATGGCAGGTTGAAAACATTAGGATTGAGAGACTCCCAAGAGGAATAAGACACAATTTGAAGGCATCACCAGAATATGTGAATCCTGCATCCTACTTTTCTCTGTTTTCTGACAACCTGGAATGAGAAATGAGGATTCCGTCCTTTGTCAGCAGAATGAAGAGCTGAGGAGGCTGCTGAATTTGAGCAAAGGTTATGTGCTGGTAGACATCCAGATTTCACTGGTAGCTAAGACCAGGATAGGCTTTTGACAAATGTCACCTTCACTTTCCAGTTCCTCGAGTTTTTATAAATAGCAATGACTGTTTCCTCAAAAATGAACAAAGGAGAGAAAGAAAGGAAAGAAGGAAGAAGAAAAGAGGAAAGATCCACACAAACCTGTTGGCTGGAATCTTTCTTGGTAGATTCAGCAAAGATGTAACATCTACACCTCTATTTTTACCTATTACTTTCACATTCTAATCTAGAGATGATGATGCATTGGCAGGTGGCCACAGTGACAGTTTTTAATCTCCTGTCAGTCTTTAGGCTGCTATTTCAAGATTATTTTATTCACCTGCCATTCACCCTCTCATCTAAATTTCAATTTCTTTCCATGTTTTCAATGCATATTTTTCCCAGAAAAGTGCTTGGGTGGAATCTTTCCAAACACTCAGCATATGGTACTCTAATAGAAATCTCTTCAGTTGTTTTGTGGGCTCATCACCCTTAGCAGACCACTCATCAGTGGCAAGGTAATGAAAAAGAGAGCAAGAGAGTAAACCAGAGAAAGAACACTAGTTCTAGTCCAGGGTCCAATTCAAGATCAGTTGCAGCATTTAGTAAGATTGTTCCTTTAGTATCCATCATTTGCAACAGTTCCCTAATATTTTCTGAAAAATAATCCTATAATTTTAAGCAGTTACAGATAAATTATTTTGTAGATTGCACCTCAAATCATTTTTTTTTTGTTGTTATAAAGCTGTTGGTAAATGGGTAGAGCTTCTTATTGGCTAGCTCTATCTTAAATATTAACCAATTTCTACCAATCTAAGTGTTCCCATGTGGCCTTATCCTACTGGAGAGAAGGTGCAGACCTTTTCTTCCATAGTCTACATCTTGACTTTCTCCTACATCTCCCAGAATCCTTGTCTCCTATCTTACCTTTCTATTTGCCAACAGTGCTTTATTCATTAACCAATAAGAGAAACATATTTACAGAATGACATCTCCCATCATCTCCTCTTTTCTGTCTAAAATAAAAAGGAGGGCTTTATCTTTAACATAGTAAAATGACAAAACAGTTTTCAAATAAGAACTATAGTTAATATTTAGTCCATTAACATTTAGCAAGATTCACAGAAAATATTCCATAAGCTATCCTATATTTGTCAGTCTAAAGTCTTATTTATATGCAACTTATCATTAATCCTAACTAAGGAAAACTATAATAATATCTGTCTTCAACTCCATCAAAGACCACAGAAGGATAATATATAAACTCTAGAAATGACAGAGAGAACTCACTGCCTGGGCAGTCCCCCAAAGTTCTTCTGTAATGTTCCATCTTCAGCCCATCGGCCATAGTGTGTCTGGACAACTCCTCAGCAAAGCAGGAAACTTTAAACTGTCTGCCTGTATTGGCAATTTATCAGTCACTTTTCTCTATGTCCTGCAGGATGTCTGGCAGACTCTTCCATGAAGCAGGAACCCTACAGCAATGTCCATTTTGTTTCAGCAATCACTTTTCTGTGGGTCCTGCATGTCCAGTTTATACAGCATAAAGTTAAACAGTCCAGGCAAGAACACTTTCTTGTCCAAATGGCTAGTCTTGCCATATTGGAAGCAAACTCCATAACGAGTTTCTTCAATGTCCATTTTTCTTTCTGACACAGTTGGTGTTGCCAGGAGCAGTTATGTCTCATTGTCAAGAAAAACCCTAAACTTTTTTTTTTAATTTTGTATTATTTTATTTTTATTTTACTTATCAATCCCAGTTAATCCTAGACTTTTTAAAGTGCATGTTCTGTAGGTCTTTGAAAGGTTTGAAGAATGACTATCCAATTGAAATATATCTCTATATATCCAGAAAACCTAACCTTTGATGATCATAGGTAACTATCTATAATCTGTAATTAATTACACATTACATTTTACAATGAGCTATATAAACACAATTCCTAAACAAGAGAATTGTACATATCACAAAATTGACTTTAAATTTGTATCAGTAAATGAAAATCCATCCCAAAACAAAGTATTCATTTCTGTACCATAATCCTCTTTTTACCTATAAAAATGTATTTGCTGTGATCATTAACCATTTATAACAAACCTCATTTAAATGAAAACAAACATTTGTAGACAATATTTGGGAATTTGGGTGTTGTTCTTTCCAAACTGCTTCCTGCTGGTTGGGATGCTGTAATATCATGGGAACCCTAAGAAGATGCAGAAATCCTGGCTGTAGTCATCAAGGCTGCCTTGTCTCAGCTATTTTGAATGTTGGATCACCTGGGACATTGCTTCAGGGGGGTCTTCCATGTCCTACATTTTGACTCTAGATATTATATTTGACATCAAATTTTTACTTGTTGATTTTAGTACTCAGACTGGTAAATTAGAATGACAGTTATTAACTAGATAATGTTATAATGCTCATTCTTGATTTCATGTATCTTTGACAGTGTCCTTTGTTTTCTGACATAAACAATGAAACACTTAGAATGAACTGACAAGTACATAATTGCTAATTAAAAGAGGCAAGCAGGTAAAAATAATGGGAGTCAATGAGGAATTCCAGTTGCGTAGGCGGGAACTCTATGCTCGAGTAATAGACTTGCCATGAGTGATAGTGGCATTGAATGGTTTAGTCAGACGGGTGATATTTGAAGCAGCTTGAATACAGGTCTTGGTAAATTAAAAACAAAAACAAAAACAACAACAACAAAAAAAACAGAATCATGAGGGGAGATGTCATTCTGTAAATATGTTTCTCTTATTGGCTAATGAATAAAGCACTGTTGGTCAATAAGAAAGCAAGATAGGCGGGACTAGGATACAAGGAGGATTTGGGAAGTAGCAGGGAGGAGATTCAAGATGTAGGACTGAGAGAGAGAAGAATGCCGGGCCCTCACTCCGATAAGATAAGACCACGTGGAAATACTTAGATTAATAGAAATGGGTTAATACTTAAGACAGAGCTAGTCAATAAAAATGCTAGTTACAGGCTAACAGCATTATATCAAATACAATCTCTCTGTGTGTTATTTGGAGCTTGTGTGGCTGAGGGACCAGGCTGGTGGGAAAACATGCTTGTAACAGATTCAGGCACTGCTGAGTGAGGGAAAATGTGGGTGAGGGAGGCAATGAGGTGTTCCTATCCTTGGTTAGTCCAAGGGTATTTGAGACTGCATTGAGCTCTGACCAGCAGGATGATGTTTCACGTGCCATTCTCTGAACTTCAGAACTTTAGTCTTGGATGATGTGTGGTCTATTTGTACTAAATGTACTGAACCCGACAGAAATCATCGTGAGATGCAAAATAATGTTTTTTTATCTACCTCTCTTCACTATACCAAGAAGACTTGGGACACAGGAAAATCTGTAGAATTTGAATTTATTTTGGCATGGCGAGCACAGTATCAAAATTCCTCTTATCAGCTTCTTGGTATAAACTACTCTTTTAGCTACCATGGGATACTTTTGGTTTAGAATATAGTCCTTTTCATACATATGAAGCAGAGTTACCTTTCAAAATGAAAATAAAATGCTCATATAATCCATGTGCTTAAAATTTAGCTGTTTCTGATTAAATATCAAAAATGACTTCCAGTTGGAAGAGATCTTCTGTGATCTGAGCCTTTATTCCTCTCCCTGAGCCTCCTCTTTCTTACCCAGATGTACTTCAGACTTATTTATTTTCTCTACTTTTCCAGAATATGTACTCCCACCCCCTAAAATGAAAATTCACTGCCAACATGCAAATGTGGCCTCATTTGAAAAAAAAAAGGAAAGAAAAGAAAACAAAAAAAGAAAAACATTTTTCCAAAGTAGTTATCAATATCAATATGAAGTCATCCTCATGTGGTCCCTAAACTCAAGGAAAACTGTCTTTAAGAAGAGGGTGGAGAAGCCACACAAAGGAGGGCACACTATGATAATGTAGGCAGACTGGATCAAATAGAAGCATTTGCAAGAGAAGGAGGTCCAGGATTGCTGGCACCCACAGGCAGTTTAGACAGAAATATGTAGGATGCTCCTTCAGGGTCTCCAGAAGGAGTCTACCCTTCTGACAGCTTGATTTAATGGTTCACACACCAAGATCCATGCTGCATTTCTATGACTTGTGAACTATTAAATCTATGGCCATTTTCTTAGTTAGGGTGTTTATTGCTGAGAAGAAACACCATGACCAGTAGCAACTCTTATAAAGAAAACACTTAGGTGGCATGGCAGCTTGCAGTTTCTGAGTTTCAGCCCATCGCCATCATGATTGGAAGCATGGTATCATGCAGGAAGACATGGTGTTGGAGCTGAGAGTGTTATATTTTTCAGGCAATAGGAAGTTGATGACAGCTACACTGAGGGAAGCTTGGGCAAGAGACCTCAAAGCCTGCCCAACAGTGACACACTTCCTCCAACAAGACTACACCTTCTAATAGTTCCACTCCCTTTGTGGGATTTTTTTTCAAACCACCATAGTATTTGTACCAGAGTTCATAGAAATGAACAAAGGTGAGATTCATTGTTTTGTCTCAGGGACAATAATCTCTTTTATCCATTACCAAGTTACATGTGCTCCTCTTTCCCTGTGTTGTTAACCTTTTGGGGAAATCTTCCTGATTTCTAAGGCTGTCACCTCTTTCTGTCTTGTGCTTCCATGGAATGGCATAGATTCCACATTAAAGAACTCATACATTTATTTCAATGTAAGTAGCACAATATATTATAATTGGTCTTTGAAACACACTATCTTCAGCAACAGGAATTAGACACAAGTCCTTGTACACACTAGGCAAGATGTCTACTTCTAAGCTATTCCCTTGGCCTGTAATTATTCTTTGTATTTTTTAGAATATAAGTTGTGATAGGGTGGTCATCCTTCACTTATTTCTGTATCCTGGGGACTCTGGCAAGGTGCCTGCCACATGGCAATGATACAGTTGTTGTTTCACAGAGAAGAGGGCACAGCATATGAAAAATTAGCACAATTTCAGAGGCAAGGAAAGGGCCAAGTATGTTTTAACCCGTGGAACCAGACTTTGCAAAGGCTGGCTGGAATGGATGCCAACGGCCCCACAGGGAAGTTAGTTTAGTGTAAAATAAATTGTTTGGAGATTCATGGGTGAAAATAAGAAAGAAAATGTTCATTTGGGTCAGATGATGAAATGGCAGGGAGAAGTAAAGTAGTTTATCATTTAGATCAAGACTTGAAACTGGAATGCCTGTGGGTAATATTGAAAAGTGAAGTGCACAAGGTAAAGGATTTCCTCCTCTCCCTAATGTAACAACTCCAAAGAACAAAAGCTCCAGCACTATCTTAAGTACCATTGGCTTGGGAGGATAGAAGAGAGCAGAGGTAAGCACAGCAAACACAGAGCATGTGCTCTACAGTTAGCGCCTGGGCAGTGTGGGAGTGTGGGAACAGGGATGCTGTGTGTTATGCCCTTTTCCAACAGAATTTATATTACTAAACTTTTATGTCCATCCAAAGGCCTGGTTTATAAATTTTGACAATTGCTTCAAGTTTTTCTGAGTGTAAATATCAGTTCTTTAAAGACATAACAAAATGTATGTAATTTTGTGTAGCTTAAGGGACACAAAATTGTGACCTGTTTCAAACAACTGCAAAAATCAATGTCTGAGAAAAAGAAATGTCAAGATGCATTACCTTGGTCTACCTATGTGTGATGGTTTGAATAAGAATAGCCCACATAGGCTTGATATTTGAATGCTTAGTCACCAGGGAGTGGTACTTACGATTAGGAGGTGTAGCCTTGTTGGAGGAAGTGTGTCACTGGAGGGCAGGATTGGAGGTTTCAAAAGCCTGTGCCCAGCTCAGTGTCTCTCTCTTTCTAGGGCCTGCAGATCTGGATGTAGAACTCTCAAGTACTTCTACAGTACCATGTCTGCCGGTGTACTTCCAGGCTCCCAGCCATGATAACAATAGACTAAATCTCTGGAACTGTAAGTCAGATGTGATAATTTTAAAGAAATTGGCTTCCATAAGCTTATAGGAAGTAGCACTATTAGGATATGTGGGTTTGTTGGAGGAAGTGAGTCATGGTGAGGGCAGGCTTTGAGGTTTTCTATGCTCAAGATACCACCCAGTGTCTGAGACCATTTCCTGTTACCTGTAGGATGTAGGGCTCTCAGTTGATTCTCTAGCACCATGTCTGCCTATATAAAACCATGTCCTAGCATGATGTGAATGGACTGAAACTCTGAACTATAAGTGAGCTACCCCAATTATAAAGAGTTGCCAAGGTCATGGTATCTCTTCACAGCAATAAAACAGTGACCAAGACACTGTTTAGCTACTGACAAAACCATTGTAGAGCTGTACTTGGCATGCACTGATTACACTATAATGGAAAGGACAACTTGCATTCCACGAGAAAACACTTGAGGGCTGCTTCCAGGTCCAGACAAATAAGGCTGTCATCAGTTCTGATGTTTTTCTAGAATTGAAGTACTATAGTTATTTCTATAAATTATTTATTAATAAAATATGATAATACTAACTTTTTTATTCACAAATTAAGAAATTTATCCATTGAAGTACATACTAATGCCAGTTGCTGCTTAAATTAAAGCACATTGGGGAGCACATAGGAAACATAAATATCTATTTCAAATGGATGAAGTCATTTTCTCTGTGTCTGTGTCATGCAGTTACATGCTTCAAAGTTGCACTGGTCCTCTTGATTGCTCTTGTGTTGAAGGATAATTACATTCTGTTGGCCTTTCATTAGCTTTCTCTAACAGTATGCTTGGCTCTTGTGCTCAATTCATTAGCTAGGGTTAATTGGAATTCTAGGAATATACTTGAAAATGCCATAACTTTAACTTTACAAATAAAATCATTGCCTTCACATTACCACATTAGGCAATACACATACTTCATCAATGTATTCTATGAGGTAGCATATAAGTCTCATAAGTATATATGACTGTTGGAAATTTTGGTTCCTTTTGTAAACCATTAATGTCAAATTAACTTTACTTATAACATTTTTTTAATTAAAAACCTGATTAGTTGCTATTTCTTTATTAGGCGTAAAGTGGGTCAGAAACAAAAGGAAGGAGGCGATATGAAGTAATTACTGTTGGGAGAATGGAGAGACAAAGGAGTGAGCATGGAACATGACAGAAACACCAACTTCTACTTGGACCGCACTCATAGTTCCTAACCCCTGCATAGTACGTGTGCATAATGGGAGGGGGAGAAGTGGAGAAGGCAGATAAAAAACACAATTCCTCACCTACCACATATGAAGTATTGGCTGTCATCCAAATGCAGATGACATCTAAACTAAGAAACAGCAGTAATCTTGTCATTAATAAATATGGAAGTATCAGCACCAGGAGTAAATAGTAGTTGAGACCTTTGCTTGGGAAGCAATATAGCCAGCACCTGTAGCACCTGGGGTATTGGTTTCTTCCTCGTCTTTTTATATAGTTCATTCTGAATTAAAAAACTGCTTTCAAATGAGGTAAAGGAAGAAACTCTGCATTCTCACGAGGTTCTTTGTGTTGTAAAGAAGTGAATCCTAAGTAAAGCTCATGAAGCTGCATGATGCACATGTAACCAAGGCAGACTTCAGAGGTTCAATGTGAATAATTAACAGGCTGGGCAGCCTAGAACAGAAATGGAATCCAGAGTGAGAATCTCCATCGGGTCCATAGCATTACTTCTGGCGTGGGGGCTGGGAAAGACAGGGCTTAAATGAAGTTATCTAGACCTAAGTGTGTTGGCAACAGAAAAAAAAAAAAAAAGGATGCAAGTCAGTAAAACTCGGATCGGACATAGTAAGGATAGGTGAGAGATGAACATATCTCCAGTGTCCCTGAGTATTGTGTCTGCCAAATCCCAACCACCCTGCAACAATCTTAGGAGAGAACAACTGTGGTCATTAACCCATTGTAAATAAGGAACCTGACACACACTCACCTGATCAGGGGCTCACAACAAGCAGCAAAGCTGACCTAAAATTTAGCCCTCATTTTAGCAACAAACTTAATGCTCATAATTTTTGTTTTATGATACTTCTAGAGGTGAAATTTTATTTTATATTTCTTATAAGTATCTATATAATGATGTTGGGCATTGCCAATCAATATATGAAAATGCAAGGTGTCCTATACATTCTTAGTTGCTAAGTTGGTTTGAATGATTCATTCTTTATCATGTTATGTATTTCCATTTTGTCCGGACTTTCTAATAATTCAACAATACATAATATTCCAAGCTCTCTGCACATACTGTTTAAATGCTCTTGGCAGAATAAATATGATCATTTGGTTGAATATTTTTCACTCCACAGAAGAGAACTGGCATAGACTGTAGGGACTATAACATGCATTGCTGCCCTGACACAAGCTTGCTAAAATGTCAGGAATATTTGGCTGCAAACTCTGTCTCAAACTACATATCTGCATTTTCTATTTCTGTTGATAACATATTGAAACACATAAGTCTTCAGAGATACTGATCTTACTAAATTCAATTCTTTAGAAAAAAATTTAGATCTATTGAATTTTCTGTTTATAGCATTTATAAAAAGTGATAATTTTCATTTTCCCTTGTTAATAATTTTTAGCTTTCTGTTTAATTTTGTCTTACTGTATTGGCTAGGATTTCTATTACAGTGTTGAATAGAAGTGGTGATGGTGTATTTATTTGATTTATTTTGAATCTCCCAGAATATGCCTTCCATCACACATGACCTTTGCTTAGCATTTTATTATCAATAATTATCTCATTTTGCTAAGTACTATTAATGTAAGATAGTACATAAAATCTTACTTGTTTTTGATGTCTTACAATTCTGGATATAACTATTTGGAACCAGTAAACTTTTGTTTAAAAAAAATGTCTCCATGAGAAATATTCACCTTTTAAAACCTATTTTACTTTGTATAGGTGTGCATGTGTGCGTATAAATATGTGTGTGTGGCTCACTGTCATCTCTCTCTCTCTCTCTCTGTCTCTCTCTGTCTCTCTCTGTCTCTCTCTGTCTCTCCCTCTGTCTCTCTGTCTGTCTCTCTCTTTCTCTGTCTCTCTGGAGGGGTACATATGAAGGTTAGAATATAACTTTTAGGAGTTGGAATGGGATTTGGGAGAAATCCAGAGACTGAACTAGGACCACCAGACTGTTACTGCAAGCACCATTACACATAAGCCATCTTTCCAACCCAACTCTTATTTTTTTAAATTGATTTTCCTTTTAAGCAGTAAGGTTAGGAAAGTACATGCTAGGGAACTAATTCTAAGTATCATAAATAGAAAAACAGAAAGTGCAGCTAAGGTTTACCTGATAACAAAATGAAGGAGGCTCTGCCACATAGATTTCAGTACTTGCTTTTCAAGAACAAAGTGGGGAGCTACCCATGGACAGAGTAACTCCCCATCTTCTATCAGGGGAAATTCCACTCAATATTCTTGTTACACATAAGCCATCAGTGGTCCCCATGTGCCTTCTAGATAGAAAGAGATGAGAGGCTGGGCAGAAAGAAGAAAACGTCCCCCTTCTTTTTGTAAACTTTTCCCTTTCTGGCTACACTGTCTAGCGTATTGGGACTACATGGGTCACAATCATTCTGCTGGCTTATCCTTTTATCCTTATATAGCTAGATGGGCTAAAAGGAATTTAAATTTCTACACATTTTAATTTAATGTATACATACTCAAAAAGAAAATTGTGCTATATGTAAGATTTCTTTAGTGTTTCAATTTCTGAGCCATTTACTAGGATTAAGAAGAATTATTCTTAGAAGCAATCTCATTTTCCCCAAGTTTTAAAAATGTTTCAAAAGCTTTCAGTGCATTTTAGAACTTTTTAATTGCTAGAAGGGAATGTGTCATTTACATGTTAAACTTTTACATGCCTCATGTCTCATTCCTACAGAACTGTAGTGAACGTCTTGATTCTGCATGGCTATGTGTCATAGAGGAGATAGACATAGGATACATGCCCCTGAAATGGATAAGCTATAAGTACATTTTTTCGAAGGTGTATCCAAATTATTTTATCTGAAATTGACTTTCATTTACGTATAGTTTTGTGTAGTTTTTTTTTTCTTTTCAAATAAGGGCCAGTTTTCTTACCCATTAACCAACCTCTCCTTTTACTACTTGTAGTGCCTCTTCCATATTTTATTTTATTTTTTTTGCCTAATTTAATTTCTATTCCATTGGTTTATTCATGTGCTTTTGCACCCAAACTGTGTTGTCTTAAAACAAATAGTCATGCAATTATTCTTCCAAAGAAAATGTAAAGTTCCTTTATTAGAGTTCTTAAAACTTCCACTTACAATTTGGTTATGGTTGTTGTTTTCTGCTTCTTTACTGTAGACACAATATGGAAAACTTCACCAAGCTCCCACTGCTGTTGTGTCTTCTTCAAAAAGATGGGCTATAGCCTCCAACTGCGACTAAAGGTAAGCCATAAAGGTAAGTTTATTCGGGGGGGGGGGGTCACTGTGATAGGGAAAGAAATCAAGACTGCAAGCATTCTGATTACAACAGATATTATATAGGTTCTTTTTTTGTATGTGTGTATGTGTGTTTTGTTTTTTTCTTTTTACTCTGTTTTCTGGGCTGGTCTAGAACTCTATTTGTATTTCAGATTGTCCTTGAACTCTCAACAATCCTTCTGACTCAGCCTCTTGTGTTGGGATAGGCATGAGCCATCATTCTTGGCTAATGGATTTCTGTTAAAATTCCTAAAATTGGTTATAACTTCTACTATAACAGTGATTATTCAGTTCTCAATTTTATTTTGTACCTGTATAAATGCATATGTATGTATATACTGTAAATTACACACCGTAATTTCATTTTTACTGTGGCTTTTAGAAGACTGACATCCATTATGTTTTCTAACCATTCTGTATTACATCTTTGAATATACTATAAATGGCTATATTTTTGAAGACTTAGTGATGAATGAACTAAATAAAAGGATTGAATTGGTTGAAATGGCTTACACTCTACTTTGCACTGAAATTTTCATTTTCATTGACCACATGCTTTCTGCCTTACCTTTGGTTTCAAACAATAGCTCTATGTAAGTTAGGTCAGTTACATCTTAATGTTGCCTATTTCCGGTCTTTTGTTTCTTTCCATAGAGTATTTCTATTGACCAGTGGAAGGTTAGGATCTGCAGTAGGTAACTCAGAACTGATGGAGGAAATTGAGCTTCACTATGTGGCTTCAAAGTTGGCTGCAGCAGTTATTTACACTTGTTGATAATTAACAAGCCCCATGAGCTGTGGATCCAAGAAAACCAAGGTCAACCATCCATCTTGAAGGCTAGAGAGCAAAGACCCCAAAAGAACTGATGTTTAAGTTATCACTCAAAAACCGGGAAAAGGCAGCATTCTTATTTGAGAACAGCAAAGTAGAAGAGATTCTCCTTCACTTGGGGGAAGATTTACCTAACTGAGTGAGATCTATCTAAAGTAGGGAGGGCAACCTCTCCTATTTAGTCTTCCAATTTAAACATTAATTTCCTTCAGAATAACCTCACAAAAGCATAAAGAGTACTTTTGTACCAAATATCTATGTATCCTTTGGTCCATGGGAACTGATACATTAAAACCATCTGTACATTGCTTTATCTATTGCATTTCCTTCATGGGACCACCTATAAAGTAAATTGCTCACACTCCACCCTTGTCTATGTATCTGGTTTTCATGTGGGAGTTCAGCTAAGACATTCAAGTAGTATTTGGTATGCAAAGAAATATTGACTGTGCAGATGGTGATGCTGCTGCACTGTACAAGGTATTTCATGGTTGTTGTAATTAGTCTCTGAGACCCCAAGCAGTGATAAAATATTGTTGCACATAAATACTCATTTTCTATAGTTTTCCAAAGATCCTTTAAAGTGCAAAATTGCTTTATATGAGATCTTGTCATTTTTTTATAGGTATGAAAGTGGATGTGAATTTGAACCCATGAACACTTTTTACAAAAATAGATAGCACTCCTAATAATTTACAATCCCTGTAGTCACTGCATTGCAAAACAAAGAACAGCAGAAAAGTTACTGAGCTGTGAGGAGAGCTACATAACAGACTCATTGCTCTAATTTGACAGGTTGAGCTTAGCTAAATTTATTCTCAGAAGAGCTGTACATTGTTAGGTGCTTAAAAAGACCCATAATTACTATTAATGGCTTAAATAGTCAAATTTGCTTTTATTTATTCAAAAAGAAAACTATTAAAACCTTTGAATTTATTTTTTCCTTAACAACAGTGACTGTAGAGATATTTTCTTTTTAATTTCATTCAAAAATAAAGGTGCATAATCTTTGGGCCTTGGTAGCCCCTATTACATTTAGACTATATAGTAAAAGATACTTATTGAAAGCTGCAGTGTATTTGAAAGGATTACATTTCACTCTTGCATATACTTGACCTTTTGAGGGTCCTATCAATTGGGAAGACTATTAGCTCCTAGTGATGCTGACATCTCATTGTGAAGCTGACTATTGTGAGATGCAGCAAATCATTGACTCTAGTTAAACCTCTGGTATTTCCTTTAGATCACACAGTGTTATATTCTGTTGGTTGAAGATAGCTCATTTTTACACATACATTTTTGGTGTGCCCAATCTGGGTTGTAGAAAAACACATTAAATAAAAAGAAGGAAGCTGTGATGTTTGGCTAAAACTTACTATGGAAATCTCTGAACATAGTCTATGGAAATTGCCACTTGCTATGCTGCTAAGTTGGAGTTCCTGAGAGTTACTGAGGAGGTACCCAAGTGGAGGTACCAATGATGGGCTCTTCTGCTTTTGTCTGTCTGATTTGAATTTAAGTTTTTCCTAAAAGAAATTTAAGGAAAATGCTTTCTGGTGTCTGAAACTTACATTTTACTCAATGAATTTTTAGATGTTGTGTTAGTAAGTCTTATTGTCTGTTTAACACAACCTAAAATCACCTAGAAAGAACGAACCTTGCTTGAAGTATTGCCTCCACTGCAATGGTGGGACATTTTTGAGATTGATCTTTAACATTACAAGGCCCAGCCTACTGTGGGTGACACCATCTGATGGGAGATGTCATTCTGTAAATATGTTTCTCTTATTGGTTAATGAATAAAGTCCTGTTGGCCAATAGGGAAGCAAGATAGGCAGGAATAGGAGACAAGGAGATTTGGGGAGAGGTAGAAGGAAATTCAACATGTAGAGACTTGAGAGAGCAGAGGTCTAGATCCTCTCTCGGGTGAGATAAGACCATGTGGAAATACTTAGATTAATAGAAATGGGTTAATATTTAAGACAAAGCTAGCCAGTAAGAAATGCTAGTGACAGGTCAACAGGTTTATATCTAATACAGCCTCTCTGTGTGTTATTTTCGGCTGATGCAGCTGTGGGACCAGGCTTGTGGGAAAACTACTCATAACAACCATCCATAGGCAAGTAGTCCTGGGCTGGGTAAGAAGGCAAACTGAGCATAAGCCAGACTGAGCCAGTAAGAATTCTTCCCTGGTTTCTGCTTCAATCCTTTTTGAGTTCCTGCTTTGGTTTTCCTGTGATGAACTGTCATCTGTAAGTTTAAGCCAAATAAATTCTTTCTCTACATAGGTTGCAATTAATAAGAATATTTATCACAGCAAAAGAAAGGAAACTAGGACAGATGATGATTGAAATGACATGACACTGGATGCAAATTGAGTTCTATGGGGAATAGAAAAGGAAATAAATCATCAATATGGTAAAAAACAAAACAACAAGAACAAAAAACCACCTAGGTGGATCTCACTGAAGTCAGTAAGTTTTAATTCTGTTTTAGACTGAACTAAAAGTAAAAGGTGTGTTCTAGGGCAGAGCCACACCACAACTACAAACAGGTTTTTCAAGTAAATAATGCAGTCCCAGGGTTCCCAGTGAGATCAAATATTCTGTCATATTTCCCCCTTTTGTCTAAATAAAAAGGAAAAGTTTTACAGAGTCAAATGAAAATCAAATGATTATGAGATTAGTGGCAATAGAATAGTCTCTTATTTTTTGTTTTCTTCAGTACCAAACCAGGTGACTCTTCAGATAGAGACAGAGGTTTTGGATTTTCCTTTAACAAGCCTGTATAGGTTTAGAGAAAGATAGGTCTGTGCTTCAACCTGAAAGGAGGCCTTAAAGACCACTAGCTGCTTATGTCTGCAGAGGACAGTAGAGAAGAGACAAGCATTTGGGTATCAGCATGGGAGGACCATCTGCACGCTGGGAAGAAGGAAGGAGTACCTGCTTGGTCCATCCCACCTTCCACCCACACAGGTGGTTATCCTGTGAGAAAGGAGAAGCTACCATTGTAAGATGGTGACATGGGGTTGGCACGAGTCTGGGGCTCCAAGCTGGGATTTCAGGCCTGTCAGCAGAGGAGGCAACACCACTCAGCCAATTACTCTTGTACTTGGGACATTTTCTCTTTATGATTCATGCTTTTTTCCTCAAATGTTTCACTTGTCCACTGGTATCTGGATTCATTAGTTGAATGCTTTTATTCTCCAGGATAAAAGCAAAACCTTGACCCAATCCAAAGTTCCTTTTATGGCAGGTTACATCTTTCATAGGGCAAAATTTTTTTTTTCTTTAACAGAAAAAAATTATCTTTCAATTAAACAATTCTTTTGAAAATTTGAAGCTAAATATTCCTTAGTCTATGTAGCTAAATTTAATCTATATTATGCTTTGTCTTTATATATAATTGTTACCACATTTTTCCCTGCCACTGGTCTGGTCCCACTCTTTGTTCCTCCCTGCCAGCCGCCTGGTCCCACCGCCGTGCCAGCCCCAAATAATAATACACAGAGACTCTGTATTTGATATAAAGCTGTTAGCCAGTTACTATCATTGTTTATCAACTAGCTCTGTCTTAATTATTAACCCATTTCTACTTATCTAAGTATTTCCACGTGGTCATCTTATCGGAGAGCGGCAGGTGGGCATCTTGCTCTCTCCAGGCTCTAGATGCTGACTCCTTCCTACTTCCTCTTTCCTCCTTGTCTCCTAGCCCCACCTATCTTGCTTTCCCATTGGCCAACAGGGCTTTATTCATTAACCAGTATAAGAAATGTATTTACAGAATAACATCTCCCATCATATAATTTCACATTTTAAGTGGATTTATTTTTAGATCACAAAAGACATAGACTTTGAATTTTAGCCTATGTTTTTGAGTGATTTTTAAATTTAAATCACTACAATTCTTATGTGTTTGTCTCTGCTTCCTAAGTGTTGGGATTAAAGGTGTGAACCACTGCCTGGCTATGGATTCCTTATAATATTCTCATAGGGTTTTCCTGGTTTATTTTGTTTCTCCATTTCCCTTTATTTTTTAGTATTAGGGGTAAACTTTCAAGTTTCTTGAATGCATAATCTACCCATTCATGCTAATTTATTCTTAAATTGTTCATCATTTAGTTGTTTTCAGATGTTTAGTCCATCTTGCTTCTATGAGCTACATTAAATTTGATGTCTTTGCTAAGTTTTGCCATTTCTTTTTTCTTTTACCATTTATTTATTTATTTATTTATTTATTTATTTATTTATTTATTTATTTTCTTTGTTGATCCCTCCTGGAAGGCATCACCCTCTTTGTGGAGTGGGGGTGGGGAGGTCAGGGGAAGGGAGAGAAGGAGGGAGCGAGGGAGGGAGAGAGGAGAGAGAGAGGGAGGGAGGGAGGGAGAAGAATTGGGTCTTGCCATTTCTGTTCATGCCTACTATGACAGATGTCTTTGCCATTTATCTGCCAGTAGTGGTTTTTTTTTTTTTTTTTTTTTTTTTGATGACCATATAGCTATAGCATTGTGCAGGGACCAAGAATTGGGGAAGATGGAGATTTTCCTCTTTATTTCCTAAGTTTTTGTCTTGTAGTCAATAGTGCTGTGCTGATTTTGTGGTTCCTTCCTCAGTATTATCCATTTGATCCTCCAGTGTGCAGGCTGCCACTTTCCATTGTTTTCATTTCACCAGAGATGGATGAGGCATCAGTAACCATATGACATGGTCAGCCAAATGTTGTGATCATTTCCTTGGTTCCCACAGCCCAGTAGGTACCTCTTTTTCGGGGGAGGGGTGAGCAGTTTAGCTATGGGGATTAATGATCTGTTTCCTCAGTGCAGAAAGACGCAAACCCTTTGCTACCACATCCTTGTCACAAAGGAATTGATAGGTAGACTCTTCTTTGGGTGAATTAACTCAATCATTATAAGGGGCATCCTTATAGCAATAGGTGAGGTTGATTTGAGTGCAAGGTTCTCCATGCCTTGTAAAATGAACAGATTTGTTTCTCAAAGATAGATTATTTATTCTCTTTATTCGGAAAGTGTTTGCAATAGACGATAAAATGTAAATGGTGGACTCCCAGTTGCTTTATGAGGAATCCACTGTTGCGTGTATGTTTCCGCCAGCCTGCCAGCCCGCCAGTCTGGGCCCACAGCCACACCAGCCCCAAATAACACTCAGAGACTCTGTATTTGATATAATCCTGTTGGCCAATTACCATTATTGTTTATGGGCTAGCTCTGTCTTAATTATTAACCCATTTCTACTTATCTAAGTATTTCCACGTGGTCGTCTTATCGGGGAGCCACGCAGGCGTCCTGCTTCTTCCCTGGGCTACATCTTGACTCCTCCTTCCCACTTCCTCTTTCCTCCTCCTGGTCTCCTAGCCCGGCCTATCTTGTTTCCTATTGGCCACAGGGCTTTATTAACCAGTATGAGAAACATATATACAGAATAACATCTCCCATCAATCCACAGCTGCTAATTCACCAGTAAATATGATTTCCATGGTTAGGGTATAGCCTAATTCAATACTGGTCAGAGCTGCATAAGCAGAGAAGAACTTTCTGACAGTAGCAAAAGCTGTTCTTTGATCCTGTCCCCATTGGAAAATAGTTGTCTTTCTAGTAACCCTGGAGAGGGTTTTTACAATATGCAAACAAGGTATATTATTTCTCTAGAGTGCAAGCATATTGATTAGGAACTATATTTGAATTTTATCCCTGAGTAGTGAAATTAAAGATGTGCACCACCACAGCCTTGCTCACTGTAACTCTATAATTTAGAAAACAGCTCATCTATAGAGATCTGTTTGACTCTGCTGAGATTAAAGCCACCCTGCTTAAATATTTTATCTTAGCTCCAAATCATTGATGATCTTAGAGATTTAGAAGACAAATGTGAACTGTAGTAACCCTTGGAATTTACTTAAAATATTTAAAATCTCTTAACTTTGTTTTTAATATCAAACAACAAAAATATCCTTTTTTTTATTTAAGAAGGAAACTCAAAAGGTGATGTTCAAATGGTATGGACCACATGGCAATTTTCAGTCTAACATTCTAACATGGAATTAAGACATGTGACTTAAGAAAACCCATTTTTCATTTCATGCCACTAAGGCAAGTGTGCCTTTGATAAATTATCACTCAAAAATATTATTTTTAAATTTTGTTTTCCTGAACAAATGAAAGACACTTGTTAGTCTTTATATGTAAGTTTTAATTGAATGACCAAACTATCTGATGAACTATCACCTCTCCTATTTCAGTATGTCTCTATTATTTGAATCTAATCATTATCAATCTTGATGCTATCTACAACTTTTCTTCCCTGTGGAAACAAAGGCAGAACGTCTTCCTGAATCTAACACATATCCTGGTTTCCATTCATCATTAACATGTGTTAGAGTGCTTGGTAAACTCCTGTGGGATCTGATATGTGTTATATACAATGAATAATTTCTATTCCCGATTATTTGTTGTAGTTGAGTAAATAGCAAAGTTAATTCTGAGTCACATGGAATAAGTTTAGTGTTTTCAATATGCAAAACAACTCTCTGCATATTGAGCATCAGTGACCACATTCAGGAAAATTTAACAATACTGTAAGAATGGCATACACCTTAGATGTTTGAATTAAATCATAAGGGCTTTGGCATACTTTACTTATTTTCTTGAATTATAACCTGCCTTTTCTGACTTATTTGCATTAGTATAGAATGCAGGGGCTCCAGAATTTGGTGTCCCTTTTACTATATGAGTTCTTTTTATAAACTGAAGTTTCTTGCTTTGGTGATATTTGTTATTAATCTCATCCCCCCAAAAATATTGCAAGTTCTTTACCAATGTTCACATTCTGCCCATAATGAGGCATAATATCTGCATTAGTAAATGGTACCTCAATTATGCTGAATCTATTGACAAAGTCTCATTTTTCCCTTCACAATCAATTCAAAAACTTTTTCTACATAGGTCTTTAATTTTTTACTCCATGTGCTAAAATATACATTCTAAGATAGTCTAGTCTCTTCTTTCTGCATAAAAATTCCCATGGGAGAATGAGTAACTAAAATACAATCAAGCTTTTAATCCAATCAAACTACATGTGCATCCTGTAGTTTTTGTTTTTTCTAACCATATCAATTCCTTCAGACTCAGCTGATAATTTTTGTGGATATTGTAAGGTTTGCAATAAATTACTTAGCTCTTAAGTAGCTAATTTAATTGTGGGCCATAACCAGTTTTTGAAAATCGTTAAGAGTTTGTAGTTGATACCTCCTGATTTGCAGTTTCTGTAATCATATTTTCTGCAAACATACCTTATATCCTAGATAATTGAAAGAATCTTCTCTTTGTGTGTTTTTCAGGAGCAACTTGTAATCCTCAGGCAAATTTCTCTTTATTTCATCAAACATTTTTCCCCTATGGTATTAGTATCTGAATCAGTTAGTAAGATATCATTCATATAATGAAAAATTTTAGATTGATCAAACTGTTTATGCTGTTGTACAAGATGTTGACACCAGGTGGTGCTCTTCAACATTCCTTGTGGAAGAACTTCCATTGATACCCTTTAACAGGTTTAGAATTATTGTAAGTAGGTACTGTGAAGGCAAATTTTTCTTTATTCTGTTGTTGTAAAGGTATAAAAAAACAGTTTTTAAATAAATCACTATAATATAAAATCCCTAAGTAATAAAGAAGGCAAGGGAAGTTCATATTACAAAGAGCCCATGAGCTCACCTTATTTATGACTCTTGAATTTGTTATTATTCTCCATTTTCTGGATTTCTTTTCAATGACAAATATAAGAGTATTCCGAGGACTGGTCAGTTCTTCAATATGTTGAGCATTTAGCTGGTTTTGTATCAGGTGTTCTAGTGTCTGTTACCATTTTAAAGGTAGGTTGATTGGTATCTTTGAAAGATCACCAGCTGTTGTGTCCTGCTTATGTACAACCTGAACAATCTGTGACTTTTCTTGATAATACTTTTAATATTTCTCTCAGAAGCATTATTTATTCTATGGTTTGTTTCTGAGATTGGAGGAATGTTAATCTGTGTATTCTATAGCTGCAACAATTTACATCCCCCAAAGTTCAAGACTGTATGAACCACATATGGCTTTAATTTTCCTATTTGTCCTTCTGGCCCTATACACTCAACCTAGCCTGTGCTTTATTTTACCTGAAATAAGGTTCCAATACCTAAAAGCTGTATATTTACTTCTTGAAGAGGCCAATTTGGATATATGGATCTTGGTAAAATTGTTGTTACACTTGATCCTGTGTCTATTATACCTTCAATTTCAATGCCATTTATTTGTAGTTTTAGGTTTTGTTTCTGATAATTTTATCAAAATACTTATTTTTGGTCTCCTCTGATTTTTTTGTTTTATATACTGAAGATTTTCTGTCCTTGATCATATCTTGAGCATTATGTTTTTTAACAACAGGCATTAAGGCTTTTAGTTGCTTTGTGGATAAGTTTTTCCAATGCTGACAGAGAATGGTTGAATCAAATTTGATATATGTACCTCTAGTGGGCCCCTTAGTATGTTTCCCAGTGGCAAAGGGTATCCTTTATTGATCTTTATTTATTAGTCCAATACTGGCCTTTGTTATACCTTCTTCACACTCTAGAAGGAGGTGCTCTTCTATTTAGATTATCTCTACAAACACACAAACAAACAAAAATAAAAAAACGGTGTTTCTAGCAATGTCTTGCTTACAGTACCTTTTAAAATCACCTTGTTTATCACAATTAAAACATTCAAAATTTTGTTTTTTCTTAAAATCTTTAGAAGATACTTCTTCAATATCAGTTGTATTTCTAGCTCATTCATCTATTGGTGTCAATCTTGCATTAAAAGGCCAGATCATTCTTTCACATTCTGAATTAGCATTTTCCAGAAGCAAAAGATTTGATTAGTATTTGTCTAACTTCTGGTTCTGATACTATTCTATTTACAGCTTAAGTCAATCTTTGCAAAAAAAATCAATGAAGTTTTCTTTTGGGCCTTGTATAATTTTAGTAAATGATTCAGACCTCTTTCCTGATATTCACCCTTGTCCCAAGCATTCAAAGCTGCTAAATGACATAGCCCCAAGATCATCAAATCAAGCTACCTTTGTAACTCAGCATATTGACCTTTACCTAAAAACTGATGTAGGGAAGTCTTAATACCTCTAGCCCTATTTTGTTTTTTTGTATCCCTAGCTTCCTCCTTTCACCATGCTTGCCATTATAACTAAGGGCCAGCTTCCAATATTGCTGTTGCCAGATCTTCCCTCTTTTTGGGAATAATTCTGTTCTGTGTTGCCTGTGAATTTAATATCTGCTTCACATAAGGTGAATGCATACCACATAGAATGACCACTTCCTAATGTGGATAAATAAGAATCTGGGAAAAGGAATAGTCTGATGGATGTTTATTTGGGAGGAAATCACTTACAGCAGAAACAGATGACCACCAGGAGGTTCCCATCCCAAGGATGCCTCCAGATGCTCTCTGTTTCTGACCAGGAATCCAGAGAGAGCTGGGGTCCAGGACCCCAAACCTAGCTCCCCCAGGTCATTCCCACACCTGTCTCCATGTCCCAGTGGGCATGGTCAGTGTGACAGGTGAGGGCAGGGTGGATAAGTCAGTACAATTTTTTTTAAATCTCCTCAAATATAATATTTTTATGAAATTCTATTTAACTTCATCATGACCTTGGGGTGCCTATCATCTGCTGGTAGTTCTTGTACATTAACTGAATAAATGAGTTGTTTTTCTAATGTCCTTGGGAAGCCCCTCTTCAGTTTCATTGAGTATTGATGTGGTAGGATCTTGTCTAAATTCCTCTATGTCTTAGTACTTTTCTGATTTTCATTTATAAGCTTTTCTAAGGTTTGTATCTTTTTGATCTATTTTTCATATTCGGTACAATTATCAAACCACTTTTCATACATGGCACAAAACACTATGGCTATAAGGATAGAGTATGAATTACCAGACTGATAGTAATTATAATTGGTTTTATGTCAATCTCAGTTAAGTCATTTATATTTTCATTTTATTTTTCTGTTTCCAACCCATTTAAAGTAGCTACATGATGCTAATGAGTTCTAATGTCTTTTATTATGATATTTTCCATCCTTAACAGAGGAAAGATTTTTTTCCTTTAATACCACCTAACTCTTTTGTTGAGGACTTCCAAGGTGTCCTACCAATTCTGATGGCTTCCCAGTTAGTCTGCAACAGGTGTAATTACTCTGTCTGTGTGGTTATGTCATGTGTTGGAATGTCAAATATTTTTAAACAACATCTCAGTGGTTCAGTCTTACCAATAAAGACTCAGGGGTCAGATGCCTGCTAGTTCGGAGACACAGAGAAAGCACCCAGCCAACCTTCTTCCTCTGCCAATGTCCTGGAAGCTTTCTCTCTTCTACTGCCTCAAACAAGTTTCTTCAATCTCAATATCGCCCCCTTCTCCTTCCTGGGCATCTCTCTATCTGTCCTCTTGACTCCCTTTTACTCTGTTTTATTCCTATTCACTGCCTATTAACTGGTTGCTTGCTTTGCATCTTGACACATGGTTGACTTTATTCTGTTTTCAATAAGCAAAAGGCTCTTGGATTGTAGGCATGCTAGGGCTGAGCCACACTACAACCAGAAAGTTTTTTTCCAGTAAATAATGTAATCTCAGGGTCCTCAGTGTGATCAGATATAAGGTATTACTGCTGTCTTTTTGTTTATTGTTGGTGATGTGATTTATATGTTACTTAGTCTAGTTCAGAGTTTTTATGTTTACTATGAGAACTATATGCACAGATGAGTGTCAGGTTAGTAGGAAGCACTATTATAGGTTCTGAAGTTTGATCTGTATTAAATTTTCACCCTAAAATTTATCATCTATATGACCATAAATGTACTATTTAATATCTATAAGTTTTAGTCTCTCTCTCTTGATATATACATATATATTAAACATTTTATGGATTACCATGAAATACAACACACATACAAAGTTAGCACACATCATTGCAATAATTGAGATAACCCTTTAGGAAATTAGCAAAATTGCATCAAACAACTTTCAGATAATTAACCAAATGTTCACATTTGGTTCATGATGTGGCATTCTATACAGGTATTTTCAGATTATTTTGGTCCTATTACATCTACTATTTTTATTTTAATATTAATGTCTTAGAATGGTGCCTATTTTTGTTTTGTTTTTACAGAATGCTTGTTCTTTCTGCAGTGCAAATTTTTTATTAGCTGGTGTCCAGGAGGCAGGGTATTCTCTTCTTTCTCTCCTCTAGAATGCTCTATATTTACTGGGAACACAGAACTGTTTTATTCATGGCAAATGAAATTCTCAGAATAGAACTTCATTAGAAATGATTTTTCTGACTCTTATTTTCTGCAAACAGTACAAAATGAGGAGCTATTCTTCAGAGTTGATGTGAAAATGTTTCTCAGTGATTTACTTAGAGGCACTGAAGGCAGTGAACAGAATGTGCAGAGTGTTTCTCCTTTATTGTGCCTGAGCAGCTTGTATATTTGCCCTCTGTCCTTCCCTCCTTCCCTCCCTCCCTCCCTCCCTCCCTCCCTCCCTCCCTCCCTCCCTCCCTCCCTCCCTCCCTTCCTCTCTCCCTTCCTCCTTCTTTAAAAAAAAGAAGCAAAAAGGAGAGCATGACTGTTTCTAGTTATTGTTAGAGAAGTTTTATTGTAGATATGAGTGAGAAAACAGCTAGAGGCAGAGATGTCTGGAAGAGTCCAAAGAACATGACCAGACTGAGCTTGGACATGTGATGTGAGGGGTAGGGGGATGGGAGAGAGGGGGAGCCTGGAGTGGCTAAGAGGCCTTAAGGCAAAAGTGGGTGTAGCCAAGATAGCTGCCTTATACAGGAAAGGCAACTCAGCCTAGTCTCTGTGCTGGAGTTCAGGGTAGGGAGTGGGGTATGACAGCCAAGAGGACCCTTTAACAGGTAGGGACTTAGGGACTCTGGGAGAAGTTGGTAGCCAGCATCTGTTTTGATATGTTACCAGATACCTCAGTTAGCCATTTGCCACAAGTTTGAGATCTAAGCCTTCTTTCCTTCCTGTCTCCCTCCCTCCTTTTCCCTCTCCCTCCCTCCCCCTTCCTTTCTATTTTCACTTTCTTTTCTTCCTTTCCTCTTATCTCTGATATTCTCCTAACCCTTCCCCTTCTCTCTGGGTTCTAGTGACTGAACAACAGGCCTGGTGCATGCTGAGCAAACACTCTACTGCTATGCTAAACTCCTACCCTCTCTGGTGTTTTCTTGAAATTAATGCGTTCAATTCTGTGTCTGTAACTAAAGAATTACTCTCACTAACTGTGTCCCTGAAGTCACATCTCCTATCATTTGTGCCCAGGAGTTTGATATTAGGCTAGGTAGAAAAAAACTCAGCCTTGCTCTCAGAAAGTCTCTGAGGGTGTAAACCATGTTTTAGTCATTTTCATTACCCAGGAGGCTGTTTTGCCCTGATCACAATGCTTACTGTACAGTAGTTACATAATATTTCTTTGATAAATAAAAAGCAAATACATTTATTTATATGAACTTTCTGCAGAAACATAGATTAATGATTAAAAGTGAGGGAACTTATTTGCATTAGGATAGATTTTTCTTTCTAAACTGCCAAGGTGTATGTCCTTTATTTCTTCCTTCAGTCATTGTAGCTCTGATATTGAATATAAACTATGAATCTCAACCTGAATCAAATAAATAGAAATGTTCCTGGAGAGACTGAGAACCATTTACAGTTCAAGTAGGATGATGATATGTGAAAATAGCTCAGTAAACAAAAATAGGAAAAGAAGTTTGGTAAAATCTTGATATTTGTTCTTAGCATAAATTTCAGTTCCCTTGTTAAAAGGTTTTGGCCTGTGGAGAGATGACTGAGAATTAAATGAAGTTTTAGTTGTGGACTTCAGTGGTGACTCAGAGACCCTTGTAGTAGTTTTTAACCTCCTAGGGTCTTCACAAACTCAATATTTTCTAGTATCTGAGTCCGTGCAAAAATCTTTGAAATTTCCTATTGTGATGAAAATTAACCCCTTTCCTGTCAGTCTTCTGACTTTCTAGTTTATGTTTTCAGCCACTTAGGTGAATATTCTCCTAAAAGGAAAAGCCCTTTTCCTGTTGTTTGCAGTACTTTCTGATTTCCCAAATTCCTGATAGAACCAGTTGTCCTGATCCAGGCAGGGATAATGGTTGAAGGTGTTTCTGCTTTTGAAGAGATGCATGGACTTTTAGGCCACGGCTGTAACATCACTACAAGAACAGGGATGACTAGCCATCCTTGTTTGCTGAACGGTTTTAAGAAGCTGCATTTATTTTATTTATTCTTTCTATTCTTTTTTTCTTATTTTACATATTGATCCTAGTTCCCTCTCCCTCCCTCTCTCCCATACCCCTGATCCCCTCTCCTATCCCACCCCCCCAACGGCACAGGGAGGGCAATGCCTTCCAGTATGGATTATTTGATTTATTTTTTTGTTCTTGCTGTTTGTTTGTTTGTTTGTTTTTTCTTGAGACAGGGCTTCTAGGTAGTCCTATTTGTCCTGGAACTCACTCTGTATACCAGGCTGGCCTCAAAATCAGAAATTGGTCTCCCTCTGCCTCTGGAGTTCTGGAATTAAAGGTTTGCACAACTACCACTACCACCTGGCCTGAAGAAGTTACATTTTTGATGGGTTGCCTCAATGATAGTTAGAACTCACTCTGTCTTCTATAATGTTCACGATGAAACTGGGTAAAAGTTGTGAGGTTCCAGAAGAGTCTGTTTGCAAAGAATGTGCCTGGTAAATTTAATTCCCCAAGTATCAAGTGCTGGGCTTAAATAAATGATCTTGGCCAAATATTTTTTAATTATTTGGTAATTTTCCTTGAAATCATAGAATTAGGCCATGAAATCCAGATTCCCTTAAAACATAGACTTACTCAAATTCATTGTTAATAGCTTAATATCATTGTATAATTAAAATTATATTATTTAATCTTTAAGAAGTTTATGCATATTAACAATTTAGTTTACATTTTTAACTTACGTACTTACATACTATTTCTTCCACTGATTTAATTTTCATAGAAATGGTTTATGAATGTAAATTACTTCACATCACTATTAATGTAGAGTCTGAATACAAGCCCAAAGTTTGTTAGGAGTTCCTCACCTCTCTATTGTTTAGTTACTAGAGACAGATTAGCACTAATTTTACAGCTTGTGCAAGAGATGAAGTGATTCCCAAATCTTATTTGTGATGAGCTAAGTTAATGAAGTTTTAGGTTAGTCTTAGAACATAGGGTAAGATCAGTTGGGGCTAAACCATCTGCAGCAAGGTATGCTATATGTGAGTGTATTTATGTGCACACTCAGGAGTCTCTGTGTAGCCTAGTGGCTTTCAGATAACAGAATTACTGCCTGTGTAGGGCTCTGATGTGATTTCTGCCACTCACACCTACTGTCAACAGCTGTTACTGCTGATTTATTTACTGAAAGATGAAACAATAGGACTGCTTTTATTCAAGGGAATGAACTTTTAATATCTAGGAAGCTGAGATGATTTCTTTTGGGTAATCCTTGGAAAATTCAGATACTTTTTTTCATAAGGAAGACAGAATTCTGCATTCCATTGCTTATACAAAGAACTTATAGCAAATAGGGCTATGTCCCTAGAAACAATGTTAACTGGATATCTGTAAGCCAAGATGCCTGTTTATAACATCAGGCTACAACCCAATACCTAGCTTTCTGTTTTTGTTTTGTTTTGTGAATTCCACTTAAACCAAACCTCATTCAGTTTTCACATGAATTGTAAGAGAAGCTGAAAAGTACTTTCAACACCATTAACTTGTATTTGTCAGATAAAACTTTACCCCAAATTGAACATGTGACCTAGCACCTTTATCTGAAGAAGCCAGAAGATGCTTAGATGTTAGATAAGCCTCACAAGGTTGAACATTTCCCCCAATCTTAGCATGGGTAGTGGAGTTCACAGAGCTTTGTGGCACTTGAGTTTTGTTTCTGTCCTTTCTGGGGCACATCAAAGTGCAGTAATAATGAAAACACTATAAAGACCTGCTGGAAGATCTCATGAGGAATTCTGGTTATATATGATTGACTCCTCAACTCTGGGCCAGAGCATTTGATAAATGGAGCATCGGAAGAAATATGTGTGAACTAGCATGGCAACTTCCAGGTACCCCAGGGTTTGCAAGTTAATGTCACTGTAGTCCTCAGACTCAGACTAGGTCAATACAGGTGGGGACATAAACAACCATTATATATGTTGGTTGACAAAATATGTTATTATAGATTGGAAAAGATCTTTCAGGGATATAGAGTAATATAAAATAGAAGCAAAGTTAAAATTAAATCAGTTCCCTTCTTGACTTTGTTTGGAAAGGATGAAAACAAACAACAAATAAGCAACCCACAAAAACAAACAATCAAACACACAAACAAACAAAAAATCAAAATAAAAGATAATCCCTGTGTGGTGGGTTTCATTTTCAATGCCGGCAAGGAAAAGGAAATCTTTTACTGGTTAGGAAGTGAGGCTTTCTTGAAGCAGTTGAAAACATTCTCTTAAAGATGAAATGCAAGCTGTATCTGCAAATGAGGTGTGGAAGCTTATTTATCACCCTCTCTGCTCAATCTTATGCAACATGAAGGACTTTAGGAGGGAGCATCTGCTTGCCAGTTCAGTGCAAGGAAGCTGGGAAGCCCTTGTGCAAAAGTATAAGGAAGTCAGGATTGAGAAAACATCTGGGACTTCTCTTCCCACTTCAGTATGACTGCGTGGAAACATTCAACAAGGAGAATGTCCTCACCTCTTTCTAGATATGCAGAGCTACCTTCATACTTCACCCCAGCTATCATTGTCAAGTTAGTATGGATGACTGTGTTGATATAATTTTCTTTTTGTAGCATTCCTTAATTTATAATTTTTACTTGGTAATTTTCTATTTTCTCTTTTTGGTTATTTGTAATTGATAGCTACTGGCTTCCAGAACTATTGCTTTTATGCATTATTGGAAGCAGGAACCTTTCAACTTTGCTGTTATGGACAGGTTACTGATATTATAGAAATGGCTCATGGGAATAGATTTTCTCTCATGCCCTTTGTCTTCTGTCCTGTGATGACAAAGCAATAAGCCCACATCAGATACTAGAGTCTTTATCTCAGACCTCTTGGCCTCCAGATCTGCATTGAAATAACCTCCTGTGCTTAATAAATTGCCAGTTCCATGGTACTCTGCCTAACATAACAGAGGACAGGTTTCTGCTTGTTTGTTTTTTGAGGAGTGTTGTTTTTCTATGTAGTGCCTGCGCTACAATCTGTTCCACTAATTGGGTGAAGGCCTAGAGATTGAAATAAAAGACAAGACAGCGGGTCATTTGTGTAGCTGGAATGCTGAATGCCAAATGCCGTATGTTGAGGGGACGGAAGGAACTTATATATTGACTTACAGCACAGTGGAAAACAATCAAGGGTCAAGCATGAATGTTCTTGGGCTTAGTTCCTCCCCAGCAGATGTGTGTTAGCAAATCAAGAAGAGTACCAAGAACTACTCTGGTGCAAGATGTTCCAGCCAACAGCTTCAGGCTTGCTCAAGGTGCCTCAGGGATACTTTCCTATATCATTTCAGGTGCTAAAAACAATGTAGATTTTAGTTTACTGTTAACTTATTAAGAGAAAATATGAGTGTATAGCTCAGTTGGATAGGGCTTGTTCAATATGTCAAGGCCCTAGGTTTGATCCCTAGCAGGAAATACAAATTAGATAGAACCTTTGACTGTCTACAATTTGTTTAATCATTTTAGACTTTGGGATGATAATCAGGAACATCTAGGGGGATTATTTAAAGCATTGTTCCATGGGTATAAGAGGAAACTGGTTCCACAAATTAGAAATTAAAACCCCTTAATGTCTTGTTTGGAGATAGGACAGAAGAGCTTTGGGTGCCACCATTGTGGTAAGTGTCCTCCTGGTTTTGGAGCCTGGGTGTCACATTGAGAAGGTTCATGATATAGTTGTTATAGGGTAGAGTATGTGGACATGCTGTATCTAATCTGTGTTGTGGACACCAACATTCTATTTCATCTCTGCAATCCCAAGAGTCCTTATTTGGGAAATTCCTCCTTGGTGGTTATTAAAACAAACCTGTCTGAAGCCTCCTAAGTCCCTCCTCTTAGTTTTCAGTCTTCTTACATCCTTGCTGTTACAGGTACATACTTCCTTTTAATTTCATTGGCTTCAGAGACCCTCAGCACTAGGAAATAATACGATTTATTCACCAACTATACACTATATATTCTCAGTCTCAATCCAAACACATACTTCAAACCTTGCTACATGCACTATTGCATATGGCGATATTATCCTATGGATTTCGTTTTCATACCACAAGCATACAAGATTAATATTTTTATTAAAAGATGAGACAATTGGAATAAAGAGAAGTTGCTAGCTTCACCTTAACACCTTTAGATGGTGATATATGTATTCATAGATGTTTTTAGACAGAGGAATTTGTTTCTTTTCTAAACTAAATAGAAGAACCATTGTTGAGAGCATATTTTTTTAGTGTGTGTGAAAATTGATTTCATTTCTTACAAAGAGTTCCATTCTTCAGATCAAAGGAATGTAATTAATTGATTTTCAGCCTGACACACATAAATCTTGTTAGATATGTTCAGCATGTGCACTAGAGGCATAAACCTTCCTCTTTAGAAATTTGTAATTAATTATAAGGAAATGTGCTTGATTAATGGGTACAATGTTGTATAACTAGACAGGAGGAGTAGATTCTGGTGCTCTAGACACAGAGGAGGGCAGATATAATTAATGATGAAATAGAAAGTGGAATTTGACTGTATATGCTATAAAGAAGTGATGAACATGTAGGGTGATGGATGAGGTAATTACCTTGATTTGATCATTACCCAGTGTGTGCTTGAATCAAAACATCAGCCTGTACCTAATGAACGTGTAAAAATATTCTTGGATTATCTTTTAGTTTCACATATCCATTCCTCTTCCATCATTGCTGCTCCTGTGATTGTAGCACCTCTATTCCAATGGGAAGACAGAAGTTTGGTGTGAGCACCACACCCCTCCACTGTCATCTAATTTTCCTCCTGCTCATTCATTTCCTGCTATGTGCCCACTTCCCTGTCCCAAGATGTGCCGTGTTCCTGTAACCAGAGGCTTCACACTGGAGACCAAAAGGTCTATATGCTCTGCAAATGAGTTGTGTGTGACCCACATAAACTTTTATTCTAAAAATCAATTCAACATTTAAGTATAATGAGAGTTTCCAGGAAAGTCTTGACTCCTAGACTAACAAACAAAACAAAGCTGGGCTTATGATTAATAGGGATTGGCAGTATCTCCTGACCTGACAAAGCCAGGCACATTCTTTCTAACTGATCATAGTGTTTTTTACAACACTTTGCAGTTCTGACCTGGTGGCTAAGTGGCTGCCCTCAGTGCAGCACTGACTTTGGAATATTAGAATTTCTGTCCTTAATCCACTCCAATGTATCTATTAGCTCATGGGTACCAAAGTATACAAACTCTGATAGAATGATGCTTTTCTCCTGCAAAGTAGATGATGGGTGCTGTTATAGTGACTTACTCACTATCTTAGTTAAAGTTTCACGGTGAAGAGACCGTGACCTCAGGGCTTGACTTTTCTAAGGCTTATAAGGGAAATATTTAATTGGGGTGGCTCACTCCGAGGTGCAGTCTGTTATCACCATGGCAGGGAGCATGGCAGTATGTAGACAGGTGGAGGACCATCTGAGAAGCCTACATCTTGCAGACAATACAAAGTCAACTGAGACACTGGGAGGTGTCCTGAGCATAAGAAACCTCAAAGTCCCACCCCCCTGTACATTGACACACTCCCTCCAACAAGGCTATACCCACTCCAACATTCAAACTATCATATTCACCCAAGAAGTTATTTCTGGAATGCTGTTTTACCCTCAGGAATCAGTGTAGTTTGGTGACTCTATTAATGGAAAAGTCATTATTTTTCAAAAGTAAGATTTGAATTCAGTTTGAACATAAATAATTGTAAGAACAGATCCAGGGAGCAGGATATTTTTAGAGATGTATATTCCATATTCATGTCAGTAATCCTTAATGATCTATGAATTTTTTCAAAGTAGTCCTACATAAAGTCTGAGATCCTCCCTATTCAGAATCTTGCTCAAGATCACATAGACCAACATTCAAACTTAAGTCCTGATGCCAAGAGTTACAGTAATGGCAGATGCATAGATATTTATAAGATGCACCAATAAATCAGTGAGATGTTATCTATTGCATGTGCTGCAAAGATCAACCTTGAGATCCAGGGTCAGCTTGATTTGTCTCTCCCTATCACTATTCCTGCAATCTACATGATTGTCACAAAATCTCTGCCTTGAGCCTGTCTAATATCTTTATTGATTAATTGATTAGTTGAAATAAGGTCTCACTGCATAGCCCTGGGTGGCTTAAAATTCACTATGTAGACCAAGCTGTTCTTAAACGCACAAAGATTTATGTGTGTCTGCTTCCCTAGCAGTGTGTGCTACCATACCAGGCTCCATAGCATCTATACTAGATTCCTCATGCATGCTTTCATTCCCTCTAGTGTTCATTTTCCACATTGCACCAATAGTGCACATGGTATATAGTAGAATAGACAAGATGATGCAATCATTTTTCTTGACACTCGTGGTCCTTTCTTAGGCAATCAAAAAAAGTTAATGTGATCAGAAGAGTGACCTGCTCTATTGGCTCAAGTCCATTCTGACTGAACAATGTGGTCTCAAAATTCTTAGTTCCACCTACATTGTTTCCTAAGCAATATAGTATGAGATACATTCACATCGATCACATTCTATATCCTATGTTATCAACAATATAAAGGTTACATAAGGAATACATGGGAAGACATACATGTGTATATACAGTAACACATACTATTCAAGTATATCAAAATTCGACTTCATTAAGTATAAATCAGTTGAACTTAGAGTCTCAAACACACAATGAGGGGGTGCTATACACGTATACATGTATGGGCATGCACACATATATTCCAGCTATACTTTGGCTTTCCTTGATGTAACTTTTCAATTTGTAACTATGTAAGTAGGTTATCTTTCTAACTCAATATGATTAGACATATTTTATTGTCAAACTACTGAACAGGAGCACATCTGTGTTTCTAGTTAGGGTACCTGAGCACTAAATGTACATATGTTCACACTAAACATTTATTCTCTTGAGTTGTGTAGCGTAAGTGCAAGGAAATGATGAGCAGGAAGAAGACATATGGTTTCAGCATGCCCTAAATAGTCTTATTTTTTTTCTTCAGTTGAGCATGTGGTCTTGCTGATTTGAGTTTGGTTCAAGAATGCCTATAATGATAGGGTCCTTTGAAAAGCAGACGCAACAAACCTGAGTAAATTTCTTGAGCTATACAGTGGTTATTACAGAAGTGAGGAAGTACTTTGGAGGAAATGTAGCTGAGTCATTGTTGATTAGATGGTGGCCCTGAATGTGAAGTCTCTTGATTCTCAGTTCCTCACTACTATTTCATGATATTTTTGACAGGCATTTCTACTCTCTCTTTACTATGTAGGCTATATGTCCTGTTTTTCTTAGAGCCTGACTCTTCATTGGGGAAGCAATGGGGAAAGCCTTATGGAGCTGGGCTCCCATGCATTGTGTGCTCATCTCACATCTGAGTTTGTGATTCTTGGATGGGTGCAGAACTTTACACACAGGACGTCTTAGGATCTGGGTAGGTATAAGAGCTAATATCTTTCAGCTACTCTGTAATCCGTGTAAACAACAGGGCACAAAATAATCTAAACACAGTAACAATGTGTTATGAGCACATTTTTCCCCACTGCCGGTCTGGTCCCGCTGCCCCGCAACCACACCAGCCCCCAGTAACACTCAGAGACTCTGTATTTGATACAATCCTGTTGGCCAGTTATTGTTTATGGGCTAGCTCTGTCTTAATTATTAACACATTTCTACTTATCTAAGTATTTCCACATGGTCATCTTATCCAAGCACGGCGGGCCAGCATCTTGCTTTCTCTAAGCTCTATATGCTGACTCCTCCTCACTCCTTCCTCTTTCCTCCTTGTCTCCTAGCCCTGCCTATCCTGCTTTCCCATTGGCCAAACAGTGCTTTATTCATTAACCAGTATGAGAAACATATTTGCAGAATAACATCTCCCATCAACAATGAGATTCTTTAAAAATCTAAATGGTAGCTACAAGTAAGGGGCTGTAATATGTCTTCTCTTCTTAGGAAGGGGAAATATTTGCTAAAATATAAGTCATAAAATTATTTTTCTTTATTGCAGTACATAGAGATGTCAGGCGATAGATGGCTTTGAATGTTGACATTACCCTTATGTTCCTGTGGAAAATTATAATTTAACCTGTCAGCATATCCCCAATTATTGCCAACTGCTCTCAGCTGCATATCTAAGATTGCATTAATTGTTTTTCTGTTGTTACAAGAAAGCATCATGGCCAAGGCAACTTATAGAAGTAAGAGGCTATTTAGGTTTGTGGTTCCAGAGGGTTGAGAGTCCATCATGGAAGGAAAACTTGGAGGCAAATCACAGTTTTGGTGGCAGGAACAGGGTTATGAGATCTAAGATTCTTTACTACCAGCACAAAACAGAGCTAGCAAACTAGAAGTAGGCCAGTTTTAAGCTCCTAAAATTTGTTCCTCAGTGACATACTTCATCACAACCACAGATCCTGAATTTCTCCAAACAGCATCACTATCTGGGCACCAAGTATTCAAATTCCAGAGCCTGAGGGGACTATTTCTCATTTAGTATTAGAACAAGTGGAAGCCCCGAGCTGAGTCCCTAACATTATTAGGTATTGTGTGATGTTTGAATGCATTGTGAAATCTGAGACTGTGTTAACAAAATCAATGTTGGATTCAGAGTGGAGCAAGCAATTAGTTGATAAGAGAGACACACAAGAATGAGTAAGAGGACACTTGGAGTTTTGAGTTCCTTTTTGGTTTGATATGAGTGGAGAGATACTCTCTTGCTGGGTCTTTGGCCAAAAGGAAAGGCCATCTGGTTGCTTCTTAGCCTCTCTGAGCTAGTGCTAGATGTTTTCACCCCAACATCTGATTCTCAAGTCTTCATTGGTAAATAGAACAATGGAGACTTAATTAAAAACTACATTGGGTGGCAGTGGCAGAGCTGCAGCCAGCAGGGCCAGAAATTTCACCAGGCCATAGTCTGAGTGATGGGGTGCTGACTATGGGGCTGAGATACTGTAGATGTTACTGAAAATATCAGTAAATTTTAGGTGCAGCTGCTAAGCCAATAATAATGGACAATTATGGAACAACTATGGAATCAATGACTTCTCTATGATACCATTCAAATTTCTTAACTTGTTTGAAACACGTGCCTGGTACTATAAATCTGATCAAGAATACAAGGTTTATTACTTCTACTATTTTTATTTTGATAGCTGCCATAACATCAAGATGCCCTACAAATTTGCCTTTCTGTACCCAAGATTACAGCAGCTGCCAGACTTCATGAAAAAAATGCATTTTGTGCAGTAAGTGACCATTAATTCTGAAACTTACAACTGTGAAAAGAACAATTATTATTTCTATGAGGCGCTCAGCTACAATTAAGACTTTACATCATGCCCATTCTCCAAGGCTCAATACTCAAGGACCATTGTGGAAATGGTGATAGAAAGATCATAAGAGCCAGAGGTTAGGAAGCACGGGAGAAAACCACATCCTCTGGACACAACAGTACTACTATACTCATGAACTTACAGCAGCTTTGATGCTTGCACACAATTAATGCAAGAGAATCCAGCCAACATGCTAGCACAGCATCAGGAAGAGTTCTTGAGCCTCTACTCCTAACTGAGGAGCTATGGGCAATTGATGGTTTCTGGGATAGGGAGAATGAATCTTCTCTAAATGTATTGTCCATTGTAAGCCAACCATCCTCCTCCAATGGATGGCCCTACATTCATGAGTACATTAAGCAGGACAAATTGAATGAAGTAGATCCTTTTGAAAAAAAAGTAGAGGACATGAAGCTGAGGAGTGAGGAGGGGAGATATAGAACTAGGAAGAGTTTCTGGCAAGTGTGATCAAAATACAGTGTATTCATGAATTAATAAAAGTACATTTTTGAAAGATAATTTCTTCCCTGGAAATGGAGTTTACAGGAAGACAGGTGAAGTGTTGCTCAACAAATACAAGACTTGTGTTTGGCCAATGCATAAAAAAATTAGAAGCAAATATAACTATCTTAATCAATTGTTTTCTTTCGTCTTCCCTCTCACACAATTTCAACTTTCTAGTCCAGCCTATTAATGTTTTATTGAATCTCAGAAAATGATTACAGAGTTCCATCATTTAGTATGTACTTAAGAAAAATATATAAGAATTGAACTAGTTTTTATCACTTTTCAAGTAAATTCTTTTAAAAAAAGAAAACGTCTGTGATTTCTGTTTAATCTTTCCACAATACACATATTTAATAATACTCAAAAAGGTGTCTGTACATTGAATAGTCTTAGCATTTAAAGATGACCTAGATGAACAGATGAAGAGTACTCTGGCATTCCATTCTCTTAGATTTGTGCATCCATCCAATTAATGAGGATGACAGGATTAGTAAAGTTTGTAGACTATTTTCCCACAGATGGCATCACCATCAATGTTGTTGCCTTTTCAGACTATCACTATCAATTGCTCTCTCTCTCTCTCTCTCTCTCTCTCTCTCTCTCTCTCTCTGTGTGTGTGCATGCTCATATTGCTATTGTACATGAGGTCATATACTGCCATTTCATGTATTATTATAGCTTACAAAATTCATAACTGGGTATGACTAATGATTAATATCTCTCCCCATGACCAACACACATACTGGTCAGCACCTACTTGGTTTCTCCATGTCCTGTAACCAAAATGTGTGGTGTCTTCAGCAGTGGGGCTTATTACCAAGTTCTAGTGGTCCACTGTGATCAAAGGCAGATATGTATGTATGTATATATATATATATATATATATATATATACATATATATATATGGATGTTTCTAGGATATACATAAACAATAACCAGAAAGGAAGCATCTCATAGTTCACACTAGGTTATTATTTAGTGACCTATGGCTTCTGGAATGAACCTTATCCATTCTATGTATGGCAACTCAATATATATGTATATATATACATATATATGTATATATATGTATATATATATTCTCTGTGTGTATATGTGTACTTTGAAATCATATAAAATACTAGATTATCATATGGCTTAAGTAAGCATTTATATAATGTCTACTATCATGTAAACCATTCTGAGATGGGTGGATGGAAGAAAGGACCATGCGACTCCTGAGCTCTATATTCTCTCTGTACCCTCTCCCTGCTCTCTCGGCTCACAGCAAAACATGGATTACATTACACTTCTGCTCACTCATGGCCAAAATAAGGTAGTTCTCATTGCAATTAAAACTAGAAGCTTCCATGGATGTCACCCCATGCTCCTCAGACATACAGGCACACACACCTCAACAGTGCTGAACAATCATTTCCTGTCTGGCCCAGGAAGGGACTCATCTCTTCTCTTTGGGGACAGGAATTAAGCAGAGGCTGCATATGACATTCTGAGATACTTAGATCTATCACATGAATTTTAACCCTATTCACTCTGACATGTAGCATGTCCATGCCATGTTTATGTAACATGTCCAGGCTGTGGTTTATGTAGCCTGTCCAGGCCTCATCAACTATAGTATGTCTAGGCTCCTAACATATATTGCCTGTATGGCCATTTCATATGTAGCATGCCCAGGCCGTGTCATCTGTACCATATCCAAATTTTGTCATCTATAGCAAGTTTAGGCCTTGTCATCAGTGTCAATTCCAAGCTGCCAGGGCATGTCATCTTTATCATATCCAGTCTTTGTCATCTGGGAGTTGGAACTGACTGTGATTATATGGAAATCCAGTTATGTTGTATCTGCCTTGGAAGGCAGAAAATGAGTGGGGCATGATGTGGTCTTTGTTCTCAAAAATCTGTTCTACAGATCCGATATTGATAAAGTTTGTCTCATCCCTGTGGACGTATGTTCTTGAGCTGCCCTTGAAGCAGGATTTAATTTTGTAGTTAAGATTTGCTGGAGATGAAGGGACTTCAATATTTCTTTATTCTTAAAAATATCACAAAATTACAGACCATCAGAGCAAGAAAGGACACTAAGAATCATTTCAGCTTAATCTTCAATGTGCCAATGGGGGCAATAATTCTATTTAGACATCATGAAGGAAAAATTTAGTCTATTTTATGAAAGAGAAAATAACAAGTATTTTAGGATTTTTAACTTATTTCATTTTCCTGAAATGTGATTGAATGTGTATGAAATTTGACTGAAAAAAAAAAAACGTGTGTAACTGATAGATTAAATAAGGAAGGTATAAAAGAAGTTACATTCCATTTTATATGAAAATTCAGGAACATTGATTTCTCTTCCTGGGATGCAACTTTTGCCAGTGCAGAGGTACGGTGTGCAAATCTGTGTCACAATATTGTCTTCTCGCAATGTTAATGAAGAAGGTATCTCAGAGAATCTAAACAATTGTCCTGGAAATTCAGAATAGCAGAGTGATCATTTGAAATGTGATTTGTCTGAATCTCAAAGTCAGAGCTCAACCCTTGGGTACATAGCCCACTCATTTCATGCATCAGCTGGGCCACAGCTGAAACTTAATTTAAAGGAAATAAGGCAGTATTGAGATATTCAAAGAAGGGTTACAGGGGCTTTCTTGTGTTCTTCCATGTATAAGACCCCAAAGTGGGCACTTTGTCTGTCATTGGGGAGTTTCTACATTAACTTGTTTGTATGCTTAGATATCCTGTGATTTTGTCTTTCGATGTATATGTATTCACTGGACATCACATTCCTATTCCTGGGAGAAGTCCATTGACAGACTATGTTCCTTTAATTTTCAGCTACACACATGGCTCTGCCTTGTTGCAAATTTTTTTTCCTTCACAGCACCTAGTTCAATAATGCTTAGACATTGAAGGGTTAATAATGTCAGTCAGGGCTGATTTTTCAACTCAGAGAGAGTGACAGGGAGATGAATAGAGATGTGATTTGGTGTGACCGTATGTGGAAATAACTTTAGGTTCAATTGATGCACCAGTTACAATTTAATCTAATCTCCTACCCTTATTCTGTTCTTTGTCCCTGCTCCTTTTCGAATCTTTTATCTCCTTCCTAAAGGAGAGAAAGATCTGCTATCTGCCTCTCTATGGATGCGGGTACTATGCATACAAAGTTTATGATGCTTTTATGATTCTGGTAAAAGCATGAGTGGTATTCTTCAATTGTTCATCTCAATGTTGCTAGAGAAAATAACAATGCATGTCACGGAGTGGTGGTCCCCACTCTGCTGCTGCTTGTGAGCCTTTGCAAGAGTGATGCGTGAAGGCTGGAAATTGCCTGTCAGTTATTTGTTCTGCTTGGATATTGCACAGAGTGATTAATATTTAAAAGTCTACTTCCCTTCACTTCTGTGTAATCTGGAGACATTGGACCTGTGGAAAATGAGGTGAAAAGCAAAACTGTGTCTTAGGTCCCCAAGGGAAGCAAGAATCTGTAAAGGTTGTCAAGAAACGCCAGCCATGATAGGTGAAACTTATATTTGTATGTGGAAAAATCATTTCTTTCCTGTACAGCAGAGAGAGAGAGAGAGAGAGAGAGAGAGAGAGAGAGAGAGAGAGAGAGAGAGAGAGAGGCTAGGTTGGGGGGGATTGCTTCAACCTGCTAAGTGATGTGTAGTCACTTGGCTTGTTTGCTTCCAATCCTAATGTTAAACAGGGTGGGGCTAGGGAAATCCCTTAAATATGTTCTGAGATATCAGGCCCTAGTTTAAATGCTTGGGCTAGAAGTGAGATGCAGCTTTCTACCTTGCTTGGGGAGGGTCTCCTGTATGCAGTGTTTGGTTTGACCTTTGGTCAGAAAAGTAGAGAAAAGTGTATAATGTGGGGGACCGTGACAAAGAAGTGTCTGGCACTCCACGTATGTTATCAATGACAAACTCTTTAGTTCTGCAATGAAGCAATGGGTATTAGCACTGAAGACCTTTTCGGTCCTCTAAATTTCTCAGTGTTTTGTTGAAGCTGTAAATCCAATGTGGTGTGCATTTGTGTGGGAACTACTGCTGATGTGGGTGAGGCACTCCTGATGAGATTAGTGACCTTAGGAGAAGGTGTAACTTCAAGGATTTCTTTATCCATCAAATAAGAATGTGTCTACAAGCCAGAAAGAGAGTTCTCCCCAACCCAAACATACTCTGCTGCTGATGGGAGATGTTATTCTGTATATATGTTTCTCATACTGGTTAATAAAGCTCTGTGGCCAATAGGAAACAAGATAGGCGGGGCTAGGAGACCAGGAGGAGGAAATAGGAAGTAGTAGGGAGGAGTCGAGATGTAGCCCGGGGAGGAAGGAAGACGCCCCAGGCGGCTCCCCGATAAGACGACCACAATAAGTAGAAATGGGTTAATAATTAAGACAGAGCTAGCCCATAAAACAGTAATGGTAATTGGCCAACAGGATTGTATCAAATACAGAGTCTCTGAGTGTTATTTGGGGCATACATGGTTGCAGGACAATGGCGGCAGAACCAGCGGCAGCCGGCGGGGAAACCTGCTGTAACATAATGGTGTCAGAACTGGGATTGAGAACTTTCACTTAAAACTTAACAAATGCTTAAAAAATAGTGTTTAGAAACAAGGGAAAAGAGACTAGCAAGACTTCTTAGTAGCAGCATATTCTCGGTTGGATTTGTTTTGCTGTAGACAGAGATTTGCGCGGCTCCTTCAAGGGAGGTTTCCAAAATTAGCATAAGCGGCAAAAAAGCCTCCTTGCTTTTAAAGAGCTCTGCTAACAATTCATTGGTGTGTATGAGAGCTGCAATGAAGGTTTACACTGTGTTTTAAAAAATACGCTGTCTTGGGAGAGAAAAGGAAACAGGATACAGTGGTTTAAAAAGCAAAAAGAAAGTAAAATGGATAGTTATTGTGGTGCACGCCATTGATCACTGCACTTGGGAAACAGAGGCAAACAAATCTCTGTGATTTCAAAGTAAACCTGGTATGCAGTGAATTCCAGGACAGATAAAACTTACACAGAGAAACCCTGTCTCAAAATATATAAAAATAGAAGTAGAATAAATAGAGTAATAAAAAAGCCACGTAAAGATGGAAAACACAGAGAAATTTTGGATACTATATGCGATTCTGTTGTCTTTAAATTATTTGATTGCTGAGAAAATAACAACTACTAATAAAAGAAATGGTGCTGGATTAATTCAATTTATATATTTTAAAAATGCTTTGACTCAAAAATTTAAGCCTAAGGACAAGTTACTGGGGAAAAGGATTTCTATTTTTGTTTCCACAGAAAATGAAAAGCTATGGATTCTTTCCAGACTTATATGGTTTGATCAAGCCAGACCCCCTGAAACAGCTCCCCAGGTGATCCAACATTCAAAGCAGTTGAGGCAAAGCCTTGCAGACTATTGCCAAGATTTCTGCATCTTCTTTGGAACCCCATGACAGCGCCCTATACCAGCAGGAAGTAGTTTGGAAAGAACGACGCCCAAATTCTCAAATATTGTTTATAAATGTTTGTTTTCATTTAAATGGACTTGGTTATAAATGGCTATAACCACAAACAATCTTTTTAAAGGTAAAAAGGGAATTATGGTATAGATAAGAATACTTTGCTTTGGAATGGATTTTCATTTATTGATACAATTTAAGGTCAATTGTGTGATATGTATATTTCTCCTCTTGTTTAGGTATTGTGTTTATATAGCTCATTGGAAAATGTAATGTGTAATTTAGTACAGATTATAAAGAGTTACCTATGATAGTTAAAACTTAGAGTTAAGTTAGTTTGGATTTCAAGATATGCAGAGATGTATTTGAGATGAATAGGCATTCTTCAAACCTTTCAAAGACCTACAGAATATGGCATTTAAAATGATTTAGGGATTTTCTTGACAGTGAGGCACAACTGCTCCTGGTAACACCACCTATGTCAGAAAAGAAGATGGACATCGAAGGAACGTGTTATTAGGTTTGCTTCTAATATGGCAAGACTAGCCATTTGGGCAAAGTACTGCTCTTCTTGACTCTTTGACTTTATGCTGTAGAAACTGGACATGCAGGACCCACAAAAAGGTGACTGCTGATTCAAGATGGATATTGCTACAGGATTCCTGCTTCATGGAAGAGGTGGCCAGACAGCCAGACAGTCTACAGGACACAGAGAAAAGTTTCCTGCTTTGTTGAGGAGTCTGGACACACACTATGGCCTATGGGCTGAAGATGGAACATTACAGAAGAACTTCGGGTGACTGACCAGGCAATGAGTTGTCTCTGTCATTTCTAGAGTTTATATATTATCCTTCTGTGGTCTTTGATGGAGTTGAAGACAGGTAGTTATGATTATAGTTTTCCTTAGTTAGGATTAAAGATAAGTTACATATAGGACTTTAGACTCACAAAGATAAGATTGATGATATTTTCTTTAAGTCTTACAAAATGTTAATGGACTAAATATTGTTAACTGTGATTCTTATTTGATAACTGTTGAATGGTGTATTTTGCTATGTTAAGGTTAAACCCCTTCTTTTACTTTAGACAGAAAAGAGGAGATGATGGGAGATGTTATTCTGTATATATGTTTCTCATACTGGTTAATAAAGCTCTGTGGCCAATAGGAAACAAGATAGGCGGGGCTAGGAGACCAGGAGGAGGAGAGAGGAAGTAGTTGGGGTCGAGATGTAGCCCGGGAAGGAGAGAGGACGCCTGCTGCGGCTCCCCGATAAGACGACCACGTGGAAATACTTAGATAAGTAGAAATGGGTTAATAATTAAGACAGAGCTAGCCCATAAACAGTAATGGTAATTGGCCAACAGGATTGTATCAAATGCAGAGTCTCTGAGTGTTATTTGGGGCACACGTGGTTGCAGGACAATGGCGGCAGAACCAGCGGCAGCCGGCGGGGAAACCTGCTGCTATTCTAATTTTTTTACTTTCAGCCAACGAAGTACAAGAAGGAAATCCTAGTGTAAGCCATTCAGTTTGTGTATCTCCTGTGGTTGCCCGAGCTGACTAGAACAACAGCATGCACATTTGCAATGAGAATATTTAAAATCACCGTTCGTTTGCTACTTACTGGTTTGCCTCGAGTATGATACACAAAGAAAGAAGCTTTTGCAGCTCTTTAAATGAAACTTTAACATTTCCAAGGAACATAATTGGTAGTAGTTAAATTGTCCATCATTGGATTTAACTTTTTCACTTTTGACTTTAAAATAAAATCATAGATGGTTCAAACTTTCAAAGCAATGCAGCATAAATTAATTTTCAAATTTATTTTTTTACAGTTTAGTATAAGATATTTTATAGCATTTAGTAATTTATACAGAATATTTTTAAAAAAGACTTAACAATTTCTGCATAATAGTGAAAGTAAAAGGAGCTTGCATTCTAGAAATAACCTTTTATTTATGCAAAACTGTTGCAGTCTAATTTGCATAAGTATAATCCATTCAAGGAATGGAGGGAGAAACAGGAGAAATTGGAAAATTGAAAAATACATTTCAAGTCACATATAGCATTTATATATTACAAAAACTTTCAAGATAAAAATTAAACTCTTTTTTTTTTTTTTTTCAAGTTGATCCTAACTGGCTTCATGTGCTCAATGCCAGGTCCATTTTTTATTAACTGGAATATCTACTTAAGTTCCAGATACTAAATCAAATTTTAATTCATTGCAGCTAACTCTGCCTAGAGAAGTATGGGTGGTGTGTGACTGTTTTTTTGTACATGCTTTTTCTGGAGCAATTTGAAGGACTATATTTTTGACAGGTGATTCCCCAAGGATCTCTGTAAGTTTTGGGGATAGGCCGCCACTGACTTTAGGTTTGTAATTTCCAAACCTGTGGAATGCCTTATATACACATAAGATTCAGCTAGGCAACCCCAAGAAGAAAAGTTTACCTCAGCATCAATAAAGCAAATAGCACATTATACCAAGCAGGAATGTGATTCTAAAGCACATGTCCCGAACTTCTATGTCAGAGCACAAGGCCCTCAGATGCATTCAGTGTAATTATTCCTTTGCTTCTTTGAATACTACATATTCTTTATAATTTTAATTTTATTGAAAACAGATTTTTAATATAATGTATTCTGATTACAGTTCCACCTCCCCTGTGCCTCTCTCCAGACCCTTCCCTTCCCACAAAATCCACACCCTTTCTTAGGCAACCAAGAAATCAAAAACAAAAACAAAAAACCCTAAACAAATCACAGTAGGACAACAAACAAACACAATAAATAAGTAAATAAATAAATAAACAAATAAATAAATAAAAGCAGGAAAGGAGTGCTCAGGGAAAATGAAATGCATACAGACACAGACACATGTATCTACATACACAGAAATCCCATAAAAATGCAAAATTACCCCTACTGACTAATTTCTATATGAAGTTCAAAAGTTGAGAACTGTCATTATGTGAAGAATTATGTTGGAATTTTAATGAGGTTTGCATTGTATCTGTACATTGCTTTTGGTAGGATGGCTACTTTTACTATGTTAATTTTACCTGTTCATAAGCATGGGAGATATTGGTATCTTCTTCAATGTCTTAGAGTTTTTAATTACACAAGTTTTTTTTTTTGCTTACTTTGTTAGAGTCATCCCAAGATACACACACACACACACACACACACACACACACACACACACACACACACACACACTAAGGCATTTTTTTTTATCAGTATATCATTTGTATATAGGAAGACTACTGATTTTTCTGTTTTAATTTTGTTTCTTGCTACTTTCTGAAAATGTTTGTCAGCTATAGAAATTTTCTGGTAGAATTTTTAGGGTTACTTAAATATAATATCATACCATCTGCAAATAAGGGTACATCGGCTGCTTCTCTTCTAATTTGTATCCCCTTGATCTCCTTCATTTGTCTATTGCTCTAGCTAAGACTTCAACTCTGGGTGTCTTAGATATGGAGCTAGTGGACAACTTTCTGGCTCCTAATTTTAGTGAGCATATTTTGCGTTTCCCTCTGTTTTAGGTTGATGTTGCCTGTGGGATCCCTCTAAATTATTTATTATGTTGAAGTATGTTCCTTGTATCCCTAATTTCTCCTGGACTTTCATCAAGAAGTGTTGCTTGATTTGTTTCAAAAAACTTTAGTGCATCTAATGAGATGATCAAATAGTTTTTATCTTTTCACCCATTTATTGGTAGATTATGTTTATTAACTTACATATGTTGACTCATCCCTGAATCTCTGAGATGGAGCCTATTTGATCACTTAGTGGACGATCTTTTTGGTGTGTTCTTACAGTCAGTTTGCAAGTATTTTATTGAGAATTTTTGCATCTATATTCATAAATCAGGTGTTATTTTAGTGTTTTAGTGGACCTGCCTTTTTATATTACTTGGTCTTTTTCCTTTCCAGCCCTTAATGTCCTTTTATTTTGTTATGTGGGGTTAGTATTTTGATTATTAAATGCTGAGGGGAACTGCTTTTCTGGACCAATCTGTTTATGTTCTGTAAGCTTCTTGTACCTTGCTATTTAGGCTAACTGACACAAAGATTTGGTGGAGTCCTGGCAAGTGGTGTGCTACAGGGGTGTGGATGAGATAGACATTTGCATTGGAGGACAGGAAGGAGAGCAAACTGCCTGCCTGATTCCCAGGGTGGTGGAGTTAGCTGGTTCCCAGGTGCAGAGTGGCTGACACAAAGGGATTTGACTGGACAAGAAGCAGGGGTGAGAGCTGAGAGATCCACAAGAAGGAGGAAGCCTGAATCTTCTCTTGGTAGAATCTGCAGGGAGAGGAGTCAGAGAGATGGGACAGGCTGCTGCAGGTAGTCTGCTATAGGGCTGTGGAGTGAAGAGGGGGATTTGCAATGGAGGACAGGAAACAGGTAAGTGTGGCCAGTGCATTCTCACATACCTTTTTTTCAAATATGACTGCCCATGATTACCTTGTTATAACTACCTTATTTTGCCCACCTTGCAGCCATGTGCTTGTTTCAGGAGGTCATTAGGACTAACTTGTTATGCTTACATTCTGCCTTTATAACTCCACATATTTTGCCAGGCAAATCCCAATTTAAAGACCTTCTACTCCTGAACCATAGAAGTCTTGTCTCCCTCATGTTCAATGCTGACTTCTCAAACCTTGCCTAAGAGAGAAGCAGCCCGTGTACACAAATAAAATAAGTTTGCTTTAGTTAATTGTTTGCTTTCACTAATTTGGCCATGATAATTTGGGTTGTTGGTCTTTCTCTTCCCATATTTTTGGGATTGACACTTCAACACCTCATCCTCCCTCATTTCCTGCCTTTATCATATTCTGTTCAGAGCCACACCTCTCTCAGTCCACCTACACTTATGTACTAACCACCTCTTCATTGCTAAATTCCTGGTTAGTTCAAAAGCTTACTCTGTTGTCACATATGACATGATCATTTACTCTAAAGTGATGGGGTCAGTCATCTTTCCACTGAATATCCCTAATAAAAGGGATATTTATTACACAACACACACACACACACACACACACACACACACACACACACACACACACACACCAAAATATACTTACTACTGTTTTAACTGTATTTGACTATTAGTTTAGTGGATGGATAAAAACTTTCTGGCACATGCTTTACACTGGAAATATTTCTCAATATAGAAATTTATTAGGCAATATTGAAAACCTGTGCTTATAATCTTTGTGATAAGTTTAGAACATAATTCTTTACATGTATATAAGACACAGAAATAAACATTAAAAATTCCTTACTTCAGTGTATATGTGTGCATATATCATAGTCCACTGAAATAAACAGTGTTGCTCTTGAACACATAAATTACAAATTATTTTCCACCTGATATTTGTGAACTCCTTTAAGGCATAGCCTATGCCTTAGTGATTTATTTTTTTTTTCACTGACATCTTGCTACCTAGTAGAAATTCAGAACATGTTTCTAGGATGCTTTATTTATGTTGTTAAAGATCAGAATGTAAGGTAGAATGACTGAGTCCATTGATGACCAATTTCATCTACTATCCACTGTGGGATAACTGACATGCTAGGGAAAAACGTTTGTTTTGGGGTATTGACTATATAGGTGGCTCTTTTGGTTCTCAGGTGATGAAATCAGGGTGGTTCAAATAAATGCCAACCTCTCACTTTGTATCTAGATCCTTGAAAATTTCCCTTAAGAGAAATTTGAAAATATTTTTCCAAAGTTTATCTTGTTTCTCATTAATGTATTTAACCCATTGCTTGGTGAGTAGATTGTCATAGATTTTTTTGAAGTCCACTCCATGGACATAGACAATTATGTTAACAGTGCCTGCTGTAACATAAATCTTTGTGCTGTGGGGCAAGTCTTTTAAACTGTTGGATAAATGTGATAACAAGCTGTGTAACTTTCCACCTAATGATGGGTGTTTAATTATATTTGTTCATATCATTTAGAGCTCACAATAATTTGGAAGTGCCTTTGCTACCTTTTAAAGTCTCTAGGTAGGAAATGTCATGGCTTATTTACTCTCATTTATTACACAAACCATGCCAAGCCCTCTCCTGGGTAGAGAGGATTTAGTGATAACACAGTCATTGCCTTTAAGGAAGTTAGATGGGGGGCAGGAAGAAAAGATAAAAATATGATTATTACAGTCATTTAAAGCTGTGCTTCCTGCATGAACAAGGGACCTGGGAAATATCTTAGTTATAGTTTCTATAAACAATTAGAAGTCTGAACCAAGACTATGACTTCCAGTCCAAGGTTATTTTCTTCTTTAGAGGGAGCCTTCATCTCTGTCATCTATGATTTTTCTTGTTACATCAGATAGAAGCAAGTTAAACCAAAATCAACATAGTATGATAAATTTAACTTCAAGTGAAGAACAGAGCTAAGTTGTAACAATGCCTGCACTTCATCATTTGAGATTTTCTGAAGGAGGCCATAGAATGAAATAGGTCTGTGGATACCACTGATAGGAAGAAAGGCTCACCTTAAAGAAATGCTGGCCAACAAATGATTTTTGTTTTTAAAGATTTTAAACATTATTATAGAAGAAACATGCAAGGCAAGCAAACATCACAAAACTAAAATAAGCAGGCACAGTCTACAGAGCTCAGTGAAAATTTACATTCTGAAGCTGTGAAACTTCACGTTGGATTTTACACTTTCACTATCCAAATATGCTTTTATACCCTCATCCACCATTATCAACTTACAAACTATAATAAACAATATATTGTAGTGGATAAGTGTGACAATTAACAGTCTGTTATCAGCTGCTACTTTTACCCTCTAGTCAATCTTCTAACACACACACACACACACACACACACACACAGAGAGAGAGAGAGAGAGAGAGAGAGAGAGAGAGAGAGAGAGAGAGAGAGGGAGAGGGAGAGGGAGAGGGAGAGGGAGAGGGAGAGGGAGAGAGAGAGAGAGAGAGAGAGAGAGAGAGAGAGAGAGAGAGAGAGAGAGAGAGAGAGAACACGAAGAGTTACACTGAAAAAAAGAATGACATATACTTAGTAGCTCTTTCAAAGTAGATAGCTGATGAGAGATGTCCTTCTGTATGCTATGAATATGTGTTTCTCTTATTGGTTGATGAATAGAGCTGTTTCAGCCAATAGGCAGCAGGATGTAGCCAGGCAGGAAGTGTAGGCAGGGCTGCCACATGAGGAGGAGGCTGGGAAGGGAAAAGCAGTAACCAAGAGAGAGATGCTATGTAGCTGCTGAAGGAGTAACATGCTGGAGCATTACTGGTAAGCCACAACCTGGTGGCAAACATAGTTTAATAGAAATGGGTTAATAATTAAGAGAGAGCCAGTAAGAACCCTGAGTCACTGGCCAAAGTGTTTGTAACTAATATAAGCCTTTCTGTGTTTATTTGGGACTAAACGGCTATGGGACTGGGCAGGTTGAAACACCATCTTTGGATAGCTGATTCTGAAGACCTTTCATCTACTTTGTAATTCACACAGGCATCAAAGAAACTGGGCAGGACTTTGCTTTCTAGGTTCTAACTGGAAATAAAATAATGTTTCTGAATAACAGACTGGTTGCACTAAAGAGGTCTTTCATAATGCGATCTGAAATAGGATTTCAAATGGAGATTGATATTAGAATATCCGTATATAATATCTGACCGTTATGGCACCGAAGCCAGCACTTCCTTCCCTTGCATAGTTTGAGTTCTAATACCCTTAATTCAGTTTCCTCTGTTAATTGTGTCCACATACCCCTTTAGATGTGTGTTCTTTTATCGTTATGCAGAAAAGCAGAGTCAAAATCAATGTGGGGGTAATTTAAATTCTAATGATCAATATTCTCCTTGCCTGGCCACCATCCCTTTCCTGGTCAATCCTGGATCATTAATTCTTTGTTGTTGGTGTATAATTCTTTCCACCCTCTTCTTTTTTGGTACTTAATCCCTGACATGTGGGTGTTGCAAAGATTGCCAACTCTTTCCACAACTTCCCCTTAAATGATGATTGAAATTTTTGTCATGAATATGGGTTACTATCAAAATTGACAACTAGTATGCAATTTCTAACTTAATTGCATTAATGAATTTTTATGGTAAAATTGTCCCTACATAATTAAAAAAACCTGGCTGGTATTCTTGTTAAGACCTAATTCATTATTGTTTTGGCAAAAGATATGTACATATTAAAGTGTTTGGGGTTTACAGTTGAATTTTGTTTTTTAAATTATAGTTTAAACTTTAGTGTCACTTAAGTCGCAAACTATCAAACAGATCTATTTTAATTAAAAAGTCATTTCATTTTGGTAAATATATAAACCATTCAGCTACTCCTGAAGTAACATTTTAGAACATATGAACCACCTGTCAAAACTAGTCCCATATTTCTTATGGCCAACATCACATCCCACATAAGCGGTGGGACATTCTGGAGCACTCAATTTTTACTCTAACTTCACCTTTTCTTGAACATCATGACACTAGAATCATGTTATATTTGTATTTTCTTTCTTTCAGTTAATATAGTACTGCTGACATTCAATATTATTTGTAGTAATAACTTTCCTTTCATTGTTTAAAAGTGTTTCATACTTTTTAGATGAGTTGTTTAAATTTTTCTTAATTAACAATATCATTACTGTAAACATCTGTGTAAAAGCTTTAGAATGAAAGATTTTAGTTTTCTTCTTTTGCGGATATTTATGAGTAGAATTGCTGGTGCCTATGGTTGATCTGTGTTTAACATTTGAAGAAACTGCTAAATACTTCAAAGTGAATATGCAATTTGCATTCCTAGCATGTTAATAAGAGTTTCGATCACCATACAATTTATCAATAATTGATATTGCCAGTTTTTGTCATGCTTTCCATTTTAGGTGATGTGGTAGAAGTTTATTGTGGATTTTAAGTTGTGTTTTTAAAATTATCAGTGATATTGATATTTCTTCCATATGTCTTTTAGACATTCATGGCTGTGTGTGTGTGTGCGTGTGAGTGTGAGTGTGTGTGTGTGTGTGTGTGTGTGTGCGCGCGCATATGTGTGCAAGTATGCATGTATTGAATGCTCAATGCTCAATTCGTTTGCTGGTTTTTATTGAGTGTCTATTTTTATATTCTGGACTCGAGTCCTTCTATCAGGTGTCTATTTTATAAACAGTTTCTACTGAGCTTACAGAGCTGTGTCTTCCCTAATAGTTTCTGTTGGTGAATATACAGGACATCACATTCTATGCCTGTAACGGCAGCACGTAGGTAGTGGATGCAGAGAGAATCAGTAGTTCGAGGTCTCTTTCGTAAAATAGGGACTTTGAAGTCAGCTGACTACCTGAAATCCTGTCTCAAAAATAACAAACAAAAAACAAATAAAATAAAGAAAAATGGCAAAGCAAAACAAAAGGAAAAAAAATCCCCCTAATAAAATTCTTAGATTAGCAAAATTTTGATAAATGCTATTGGTCTTAACTTTATTCTCTTAATAAGTTGTATTGAATAAATTGATTTTCACATATTAAATTCAACTTGCATTATCAGCCAAACCTTATCTAACCAAAATTCATCATACTTTCATATACATATTGATTGGATTTTAAAAATAATATTATAAAAGGCAGTCACCTCTTTCTTTCTCTTTCTTTCTTTCTTTCTTTCTTTCTTTCTTTTCTTTCTTTCTTGTTGTTGTTGTTTGTTTTTCAAGACAGGGTTTCTCTGTGGCTTTGGAGCCTGTCCTGGGACTAGCTCTGTAGACCAGGCTGGGAATAAAGGCGGTAGCCTGGCCAGGCACCTTTTTTTAACCACAGCTTTACTTTCCTGATTCCTGAAAACCTCTCTCTCTCTCTCTCTCTCTCTCTCTCTCTCTCTCTCTCTCTCTCTCTCTCTCTCTCTCTCTCTCTTTCTCTCTCATTATTCTTTTGATGTCTTCTTTCATTCTTCATACTGATGACTTGTGTACTCCACTACTTTGTAAGAATAATCTATATCTGTCTGTTGTGTCAAATTAGTTGATATTATTGTTAAAGCTTGTAATATTTTTACTGAAGTGTGCCTGTTTTGTGTGTGTGTGTGTGTGTGTGTGTGTGTGTGTGTGTGTGTGTGTGTGTGTGCCATGACACATATATGGAGGTCAGAGGAAAAGTTGTGTCAGCATATTGCTTCCTTCTACTACTTGGGACCCAGGGATGGACTGGTTCACTAGGCTTGGCAACAAATAATTTCGTCAAATAAGTCATTCTTAAAAACTTATTTTGTTGTTTTCTATTTTTAAATAATTATATCTGATTACATTTTCCCAGCTGTCCATGAACTCCTGGATTCAAGGATCCTTCCTATTTCTCTTGGAATATAAGTAGTACCACTGTGTCTGGATTTAGTATTGTGTTATTCCCGAGCTTCATTGAAGTGCATTTAACAAATAGAAATTTTATTCACTTAATGTATACAACATGAATATTTGATACAGAAATACATTGTGATATAATGGCCACAATAAAATTAATCAGCTCATATAGGACTAGACATTATTGTCTTTTCTTTTTGTATTTGTGTACTCAAAATGCCTCTGCAGTGATTATATACACATACACAATGCAAACTGAGGCAACATCGACTCATACATGCATTTGATTTATCCTCTGAACAATCCTGTCAACTCATTTTGGCAAATGTTGGTAACAAAATTATTGCCCTAGTTTTGAATATGATAAAAAGCATAACCAAATGACATGCAGGCTGGAATGTCTCAGAGCTGGAGCTGGAGTATTTTCCTAGTACATGCAAGGTGCTGGGTTTGTTTCCTGCCACTGCTGGAAAAACAACATTAAAAAGTTGTAGTACCTGTGGAAAGGAGTATAAAATATGTACTCCATGCTCATAAGAAGAGATTGTATCACAAATAAATACAAGATCCAGAGACTGATATTGGGGTTCAAGGTTCAAACTGAATATCAGAAAAGCAAATCAGCCAGCCACTAGCTCTTACCTCTAGCTCAGGCTAAGGGGCTGGTCCTATCTCCATGAGCTGTCACCAAGCCTCAGACTATAATCTTTCCTCAGCATGGCTTGAGAATGAATGCCTCTCTGAGACCTTGTTTCTATCTTACATACTCACCTAATGTTGGGATTAAAGCTGTGAGCTATAATATTATTTTTCAGACTGATTCTCTCTTGTGTAGATCTGGGTGGCCTTGGACTCATAAAGATCTGTCTATCTCTTAATACTGAGTCCTAGGATTAAAGGTGTGTAACACCACCTCCTAGATTCTGGCTGCTGGGATTATAGATATGTGCCTGGCTTCTAAGGCTTTTGGCTGACATTGCTTTCTGAAATCTCAAGCAAGCCTTAATAAGTCATAAATACTATATCACTACACAAGATAAGATTTTGTTTGGATTCTAGCAGAGGTTGTATTATTATTGGTGGTCTTGCAATAGATGGGCCATGATGGGTAGAGGTCTGTGAGTGAAGTTGAAGGTGATGGCCTTACCACTTGACTTACAGACAGAGAAAATTACATGAGAAAATCCAAGGAAGAAACAAAGAATCAGAAAATTTAATGTGAACAAAAGTGGCTGTTGGAGCCTGGTTCAAGAAAGGAGTCAGGTGAGGAGACTTCTGAGTTCTCATGAGAAAACTCCAAGAAACCAAGAATCTTCTGACCTGAGGTTCTTCAAAATACATGGAATGGTCTTGATTTATGCTTCTGTTCCCCCTCCCATGTGTAATTGATAGAAAGTGTTCACTTCAGAGATTACCCGTTACAAGTGGGTACTGTTCCTTGTTTAGGACACCTCCATAGAAAAGTATGTTTTTGCTGCAGGTGCCTTGCCTGTCATGTGTAACTCCTTTGTCATGTATAGCTAGTTCTGGTGATTGTAAAGTTACTCACTTGATTCTTTGGAGGTGGGGGATTAAGGAGTTCACCAGACCCAAGATAAAGATGAATAATAGGTGTTTTATTGGAGAACAACTTACACAGATGAGATTAAATAACTGCCTTGGCGTTCCTGCTCCAAAAGATGCAGTCTTTGTCCTTCTGATACTCTCATAGACCCAAGAAAGTGCGCCCTGAAGCTGCTCTACCTTAAAGCTATCACATGGACACCTGAAACCATGCCCAAAGGGTGTGGCTACTTCTTCAGGCTTACCAGCAAGGCCAGATGCCACTATAATTCTTACTAATCCTTAGAGTATAAATTGTCTGGTGCTCTGAATAAAGTTGGCTATTGCGTGAGTCTCATTTATTGGCCTTATTCTCCCAGGGCCACCAGGTCTAGATCAGTGAACAGGTGGTGACACACATCAGGGACCTGAAGTTAGCTATGAGATCAGAGGGTGGAGAGCCTCAAAGGAAGTGAGTAAACATAATGGGGGTGGGTGGGGAGAATCAGAGAAGGCTTTGCCTTGTGTTGAGCCTGTGCATCACTTTTTAAAGAGGAGACAGACATGCATCAAAATCACTACTATTAGATCGCTTGCAAGGTGCATGTGATTATAATCCCTGCTTTCCAGGAGATGGAACATTAGGTGAAGAAGTGTGGGGCAGGGTATGAAAGAATACTGAAGAGGCATCTGCCTCCTTTCTTATCAGATCCTCCTAATACACAGCCTCTGTTTCCTGAAGATGATCCTGAAGCATGAAATGAGGAATGTGATAATCAATCTAATGTTCAATTCCCCACATTTCCTGATGAAGATTTAAAAGAACTTATGATGAAAGTGCTAACTTACAACCTAGTCAGTCTAGGGTACATCAAGGAAATGAGATCCATTTCCTAATTCCCCCCTGGCCTCATGAGCTGTGCTTGGAAATTCCAGTGCAGTTGCAGTAAAATCAAAATGTTTATCCGGTGTAAGAGGTACATATATCTATGTCATTGCAGATGGGTCCACTGAAACAGTATGGATTCCTCTTGTCGCAGGCTATTACGGACAGTGGCAAAGGAATAGGAGGCAGTGGAAGTCACCAGAAAGACAGAAAACTCCAGATGAAGATCAAAAGAAAGTATCAACCATATCATCAGAAGTCAAGTTTGCCAACCTGGGGCTAATTATAGGCCCTGTGCACCAAAGGAGAAGTTGCTTTATTAAACACAAGAGCTCTCTGTCACCTGAGTATCTTGCTGGAGATGCTGGCTGCTTTGACTTGTGTATCCGCAGTGAGCACAGTGTATATCTGAACACACATATTTGTCTTATATCCTCATCTTTTGTTTCATCTTGTAGATTGGATGGGCCAAGCTTCTTCTTTTATCTTCACCAATGATTCTGTGTTTATGACTGGACCTTGAGACTGTAATAGACTCAGTCATTCACGTGAAGAAGGGACTTAATTTAATTTTTCATTGGGGTTTGAATCACTTCCTATTTGCATAGGACATTATAACAGTTGTGTTCTGATTAAACGGCAAACGTGGGCTTATGTTCTACAAGGGACCAGAACTGCCAATCATATGGGTCTCTTTTCAAGCTATTCTCTAGATTTTTCTGATCAATATAGTAATGTAACCGATAGTACTGCAGAAAGTTTGGATCCCTGTTCTTGGTGGCAGATTATTACACACGATGCTTTCACTGCATTAACATTATTCATTTTGTTTATAATTTGCTTACTGGATACTCATGCATAAAATGACAATTAGATTTATCTGCAACATCTCAAATCAGTACCACTCTGGATTTAAAAAACAAAAGAAGGGGATATGTCATGACACAGTTTAAGAATGGAGTCATGTGCTTGTGAAAAACCCCAAGAAACCCAGACAGGAGTCCTGCGAGCCCAGTTTCTTAAAATATATAGAATTGGCTTATGCTTTCATGTCCCTCCTGGGTATAGAGGATAGGAATAAGCTTACTTTTCTGATAATTCATCACAACAGGCTATTGTTATTTGTTTATATGCTCCTATGGAAAAACATGTTTTTGTCATCTGCTGCTGTCCTTGTGAATGTACACTATATTCAGGTGATTATTTTTAATCATCGGGGGTAAATAGTCTAAAATGCTCTGAATAAAGTTGGCCATTGATGAGACTTCAGTCTGCTTCATTTATTGACCCCATTGTCCCAAGTCCCACTGCTTCTACAGTAGTATAAGGTGGCTGCATAGACATTGTTGAGTGAATAATTCTTTTTTATAAATCAAATGCTAATTTTAGAAAGATTGATAGATGTAACTCGCATTGCATATTGCATGTTGCATGTGTGCAAATATAATGACAATACATCTCACTCTGTGCTTACACAAGTCCAAGTCTAAAGGGCTCTTTGATCTGTGCTTTTTAACTTGACAAAAACCTGTTCTTTTTCAAGGCCGAGTTTCCTCTGTCTTCCTATGAAGCTTCTCTTGACATAACACCCAGACAGAAGCAGATGTGCTTCATTTTTCTAGCCTTTATCACAGTGTTTATGTTGAGAACATGGAGTCACATGCTGAATGGTGATCCTACCCTTTGAGAAATTCAAGGGAAAATTTTCTAATTAACTGGGATTCATGTAACTAGTTCTTAGAGATTATGGGTATTGAAAACAGCCAAGTTGAAGAATGGTATTAAGTTGACTCTCATGTTGATAATGTTCTGTCATGCTCTTTTTTGTTGTTGTTTTGTTGTTTATTTTTTTCCTCCATTCTCAGTGATAAATTCTCTGTCTGCAGCAGGAGACTAAAATAAGACCACACATGATTCACACACAGCTCTGTGCTTACACCTTTGCCCATCCCTTCAGCCCACCAAGAACCAATCCTGCATCTCTACAAAACTAAATACAAGCAAAGAGGCCCTTAATCAGAAATAATTCTCAGAAACTCCCAACAAATAATTCTCTCCATGTTTTGAATTTCAGTGATCTCTCTCTCTCTCTCTCTCTCTCTCTCTCTCTCTCTCTCTCTCTCTCTCTGTGTGTGTGTGTATGTATGTATGTATGTATATATATATATATATATATATATATATATATGTGTGTGTGTGTGTGTGTGTGTGTGTGTGTGTGTGTAAGTATGTGACTGTGGAGGACAACCTTGGGTATCATTCTCAGAAGGTTGTCTATTCCTTATGAGATTGGTCCTTCATTGCCCTGGAGTACAATTAGGTAAAACAGGTTGGCAAGTGAATCCCAGGAATCCCTTTATCTCTGCTTCTGCAGTTCTGCTATTACAGATGCCATCACTGTGGAGACACTTTAAGTGGGCTCTAGGAATCTATCTTATGTCCTCAGGCCCATGAGACAAGAACTTTCCTGATGGGGAAGATAGCTTACTTTTATATCCAAATTCTCTAATGTTTTCTTGATCCCATTTAGAGACTGATTCTGCATTTCACACACTTTGTGTGCAGTACTCAAAGGGGTGTTAGGTGCCCTCATTGTGGACACAGACTTGATATAAATTTGATGGCTTGTTATTGGGTACTGACTATTTGCCATACACGTATGTTAACCACAAGCTAATCAATAAATATTTACTAAGTAAATTATTCACTCACCACTTGCATTGGGAGAATGAACGTGGCACATCGTGGATGCAAAAGTAATTTAGAGGTAGAAAAATGAAATGGAACTGGTCAGAAATACAGTCTCTGGCAAACACCAAATTGCATGAACCCATTAGAAACCTAGCTTTTCTTGTGAAAAATCTTCACAGACCTCTATTTAAAAGGCTCAAAGCAGTTTGAAGAAAATGATAACTCAGAAAAACTAAACTTTCTTTTTCAATATGGAGGCAGGCATAAGGAACTTTGTAGTTTCAGTTACGATTATCAGCATGTGTTTTGGGGGAGGAATTTCATACTAACTAAATGTATACTGAGTTTAGACATTTAAACTTAAATGTATTTGGTTCTGTGGAGCAAGGATAGACTCCGAATAAAAAGCTAAGTGTGGGTTACAGACGAAAGAGAAAAATGAAGTCTATTGGCGCTTTCCCCCTTTTCTGAGCAAGTAATCAGGCCACATAATCATCACTGACATGCTCCAACCTTCTTCACTTTAGAGCTTTCCCTGAGATGCATGCGTGCCTTCTTCCTTTCTCCATGGATTGTGTTGGAGATTCATGCTAACCCAGCTTTTCAAGAACTCCTTCTAGTTCTATTGGCAAAAAAAGAAATGTATTTGACAGCCCTGACACAGCATATCTGAGTGGCTTTTGCTTTTATAGTAAAGGGATCTGCATCAAATTTTAAAAAAATGAAATAGGATTATTTCTTTGGAGATGTTTAAATGCTAATATACTGTTTGGAGAACAATACTTTCAGGTTTGCATCTGCATTTCGGAAAGCATGCCTATCGGGAAGTGTGTACTACTCACCCTACCTGGCAACTGAGGCCAGCCTACTCCCGTGTTGAATAAGGAAGCCGATGGAGAACGGAGTCAGTTCACCATGGAGACCAATCTTCCTAATAGTTGTTGAAGGAATAGTGATGTCTTGGTAGGCAGTAGTCTTCACTCAGTGACTTCATTTCTCCCTCTGTGCTTGGGGACTGTGTGGAGTACTCTGTGTGATGCTGGGTAGGGTGAGCGGACACCTTCCCATTGGCTAATATTTTAATCCCCCTTTCACACTTTACAGCGAGAGTTCATTTATATATCAGCTTTCTCTAAACTAGAACTTTCTAGATCAAGTACCAGCTGCTCTTCTTTTGTTTCTTTTATGTTGGTCACCTGTGTTTGTTCTGCTCCTAAACTAATTTTAAAATGCAGGAAATATAACTACTTTTTTTTTTTTTATTCTGTCAACAAAGCAGAAGTGCCTGCAGTTTGTCAATCTTACATATGTTTGACAGTTTCCATTTTTAGGTGAGTGAACTACAAAGCAAAACAACGTTCCTGCAAGAGGAGCCTACCAGGAAAAGCAATCTTAGAGGGCTTGGCTTGTGTACAGATATGCCCTTTTTACAGAATGTAAGCTCCAAATCAGGGAGCTTGTTTAAAGAAGGTGCCCAATGAATGTTTGTAGAATGAATAAATCAAGAGAAAACAAGAGCCATCCCTGATGAGCATACATGATAGCCACTCACATTTTATAATAGAATCTAGGATTGTAAACATCATTGGTGCCTGACAGGGTGTATCCTACTTATGCTAATTTAGATGTAATAACCATGGTTTGAAAAAAAAAAAAGAACTTGCTCTATACTTGTGAACTGAGAATACGATTCCCACTAAAAAGCTACTGTATGATTTTAGATCTCTTGCAAATGGGAAAAAAAACTATTTTGTGTTTTTTTAATATCTTTTCTTTCACAAGCTGATAAGAAATATATTTTGAATAATAAAACAAAGGCATAGGCAGAATATGTTATGGTAGGTTCCCCCCGCCAGCCTCCCGGTCCTGCCGCCATTGTCCTGCAACCACGTGTGCCCCAAATAACACTCAGAGACTCTGTATTTGATACAATCCTGTTGGCCAGTTACCATTATTGTTAATGGGCTAGCTCTGCCTTAATCATTAACCCATTTCTACTTATCTAAGTATTTCCACGTGGTCGTCTTATCGGGGAGCTGCGGCTGGCGTCCTGCTCCTTCCCTGGGCTACATCTCGACTCTGCCTTCTACTTTTTCTTTCTTCCTCCTAGTCTCCTAGCCCCGCCTATCTAGTTTTCTATTGGCCACAGTGCTTTATTAACCAGTATGAAAAACCTATATACAGAATAACATCTCCCATCAAGAATATGTGAAGAAATGTGCCCTGGGTTTAGCACCAAGGAATCTCATGGAAGGATGTGTATTTTATAAACGGATTTGCTGGCTCCTCCTAGCTACAAGGGCAAAGCTTGCTCTTTAACTCCCCAACTTAAAGTTACAGAACAGACATTTTCACTTGTTTTGCTATAGCTTACCTGAGGCATTGTTGCATCTTTTTCTGTAATGATGATCAAAAACAGGAAAATGAATTTGTCCTACAGCACACAGCCTCAGTGATACAAACCAGAGAACCTAATTGCCTCTGCCGTCACTCCTGGTTGAAATCTCACACCCTAACAACCTAGATGTGCATCTGAGTATGTTCTTGGCCTCATCTTTTGGGTCTGTACACCCGACACCATTCATCTCTTACATGTGTGAGTTTGAGATTCCCTGTGTCTCAGTGACATGCCTCCATCAATGCTAGTTTCCCCATGAACCTCCTCATTCTCTGACATATTAGCCACGCAAGTCTCATTTTTTCATCCTGCCACACTCTTGGAAGCAGGTATGTCTCCATGGAACATTGCTTTCTTTTATTAGAGAATGGTTGCCCCTCACAAGATCTGGACTCAGTGTGTCACCAACAGCACTCTTCATCTGTGAGCCTGTGAAGGAGGGCCCTGTTTTAAGGTCTTCAGTTTAGCATTGTCTTCTAACACCTTTGTTCAGAGCTGAGGCTGCTGATGGGATGTAACCCTGTAATTTAAAGAATTTTCCGAGATGTTCCAACAAGAATAAAGGTTTGGATATTGAAAGTGTTTGCATAGGTGTTTAAAATGATACAGGTAGAAGGGCAATAACTTTGGAATCATGGCTGTCTGCTTCTGCCCCTGACCTTGAAGCTTTGCATGTTCACAGGTGTTGTAACACATGGCATGTGCTTTGTCATGAGCTAACATTGGCATGGAGGTCTTTAAACTGGTGTTAATTGAACTCACTAGGCTTTGGGTTCCTTATATCTGCTGTGTGTTTTTTTGTCCCTATACAGTGTAGAGCAGGGTTTGTAATTGAAGTCAGTCTCTTGATTTGAGTTTTGACAAAGTAGTTAAATTAGGATGCCAGCAATGAGAGAAATAATGGGAATAGTGATGCTAGTGAAAGGACTTGGTAATTTGTTGAACACAGGATGAATGAGAAGGGGAAAATGAAAATCAAAAGTTTCTTGGTTAAAATTGGTTGCTGATATTGTAAGAAAATCAAGAACATTGGTGTTGAGGCAGGTGTTTAATAGAAGGTTGAAAATGTATACCTTAAAATTTGAAGTGAAGAGCTGGGTGAATAGATTCAGGAGTCTTTTCACAGGTATCTTAGAGAATTATTCTCTCCATGAGTCTGATATGAATCTTGAAATGCTGTAAATACTAATATTTTGAGTCTATCTCAAAAGGGATATGTGAGTAGAAAATAAAGATTTTTTTCCCAAAAGAATCAACCTCAATTTATTTCCTCATGTTCTTTTAGGATTTTTAAATGCTAAAATCAAGATTGAAACAGCTACAGCAAGAAAATGTTGGTTTAATGAGCTGTCAAACTACAAAGTTGGGAGCATGTGCCCTATGCTAATGTGAGAATTGGTGTGATTATAGGAGCTGTAGGTAAATTGCATGTTTTAATAAATACGAATTACTTTAGCCTGAGAAATGTGAAAGTTATTTCAAGGTTATAGTTGTATTACATTCATTTTTCTTGAGAGATACAACTGTTATTCTGGGGTTATATTTTCATTTCATTGAACACTTTCTTACTGCAACCATTAACATTTCTGCTAAGGAAAATGGATCAAGGGCTATAATTATATCTGTGATGATTGCTCATGTCATCTAGGCTCAACATAAACTGTGGAGGTTCGTGAATCATGTGCTTTAAGGCTGTTTGACATCAACCTGCAAAGAGGAAAGGAAATTTGAAATAAATTTTACTTTCTTAAAAAGATATTTAACATTGAATCCTATATTTCTGTCAAGGAATTCTCACTGGCTTATTTTTTCTTAAAGTTTCCATGAATATGTCTAAGGATGAGGCTCATAGATATTTAAGATTATTGGATCACAAAGAGGGAAACTATTTAGTCTTTCATTTCCTTAGGCCCATAAACACCATTTCATTCATGCCCCTTTTAGTAGAGATGATGTAGAAATACTACATGTATTTGTCAATTGCTTTCTTCCTCTGCAAGTAATCATTCTCAGCTCAGAATTCTTCTGCACACATTCATCCAAATGACTGGGTTTGCTATGTTCAAACACCAGCTGAATTTCTAGGGAAGGCTGTGATGAAATTGTAATATTGTATTTATGCTATTAAATACCCGTTTTTAAATGCCAGCAGTTAGAATTGTAAATTCACTGGGACATCACTCAAATCATGTTAATCAACTTAGTAGTATCACTCCATGTTTTGGCAGGTTTCTGCTCAAATTAGTTTTTGCCATGTTGCCTTCTGGTCTAGTGAGCTGGCCTTGAATAAGGACAAATCTTAAGGTCAGAGCAGAAGCAAGCAGAATCCCTTGGCACATTAACTACAGCTTGCACAACAATGAAGGAAGGAATAAAGATCAACTTGATACTGTCTCCACCTTGAACAATCCCAGCATTCCTCATTCCCTACCACGAACCTACCAAGTACTCCTCTGGAATGAGCTAAAGGCACCGTATATAAAAATATATAGAGGGATAGAGAGATGGCCCAGCAGTTAAGAGCCCTGGCTGCTCTTCCAGAGGTTCAGAGTTCAATTCCCAGCAACTACATGGTGGCTCACAACCATCAATAATGAGATCTGATGATCCCTTCTGATGTGCAGGTATACATAAACATGTGGGCAGAACGCTGCATATACAATTAATAGATAAATCTGAAAAATTAAGAAAACAAAACAACATTTCAAAAATGCCAATTGTGTTGTTGCTCACCAGTAGGATTTGCTAAAGGAAGTGGAGGGGGATTATGAGTTTGAGGTCAGCCTGAGCCTAGATCAAAAAAAAAAAGATCTAGAACATTCTGTCTTTCCAGGTATGAATCAATGTTACCTCTCACAGTAATTGCTTTAGCATTAACTACCTCAATTTCTTCATCTGTAAAAGAAAACTGTGCATTCCTAATTCTAAGCTGTTCCTGGCTTCTTACTCTTCATTTCCTTTTCCTTTTTAAAAAAAGTTAGCAAATTCTTACCTGCATCCAATATATTATGATCATATTCCCAGCAACATAATCTTCATTCAACTCTTTTCCACCCCTGCTGCTGTCCCTCTTTTCTTCCAAACTATTTCTTCTCATCTTTATATGGTGTGTGTGTGTGTGTGTGTGTGTGTGTGTGTATGTTGGTCAGTGGCCACACAACTTTGTGTTTCTTGTTCCTGATTGCAAGGATGATGTTACAGATGATAGCTGACTATAGTGTTATAGCATTCCTCCTCATCCCTTAGCTCTTACAGTCTCCCTCACCCCTCTTCTGAATTACTCATTTGGTCTCAGCGTGTGTGATAATGACATCACTTAGGGCTGAGCAATCTGTGTTTCCCTGAGCCTCTGCTCTGACTCTCAACAGATGCTAACAGGTAGTTCCATGATTAAGATACAGAGATGCTATAGTTGGAGCTCGCTGAAGGCATGGAAAGGCCTGAATAGTGCTACTCAGCTCAAGGGGATAAAGGACAACCATGGGGCAGCCTTGATACTCGAGCCTGGGCTGGCTGAAGGCATCCATAGGCCCTTCTGGTGCTACTCAGCTCAAGGGGGTGAAGGACACCCATGGGGCAGCCTGGGGTCTTGAGCCTGGGCTGGCTGATTTAGGTCTTCCTAGTAGCACATAGTTCAAACACATGAATCATACTCAGCCACCATGGGTCTTCAAAGTCCAGGCTTGCTGAAGATATCTACAGGATCACCTGGTGAAACCCAGTCTCAGTTCAGGTGATTGAACGACACCCATTGGCCAGTCTGGGTCTTCACAGTTAGGGCTGACAGAGGGCATATGTAGGCATGCCTCATGTTGTTCAAAGACAGACACTGTCCAGGCTTGGTTCTCACAATCAGGGCTGGCTGAAGACATCCGCAGTTCTTCCTGGTGGCATGTGACTCAAATGTATAAAATGCACTCACTAGCCAGCATGGTTGCTCACAGTCTGGGCAAGCTGAGGCCGTCCACACAACCATCCAGCAGGTAGGTTCCATTCTGATAAGCAAATATATCATGGGTTAATGGGAGAGAAAAGGAGAACGATTCATGCACTGTGGAAAGAGGCAGAAGTAAAGAAGCAAAGGTGATGAGGAACAGGCTAACATGGGAATCCTGCTTGCCACCCAGGGCCTGGGTGAAATCTGGGTTTAGGCTAATGCCAAAGGCCATGCTTGCATTCATGGTTCTATTGCAGCTGGTGTCTGTGTTGGCACCTATGAGCCACATTGCCACCAAAAAGCCACAAGGATGCTTTGGTTCAGGCTATCACCTGTGGTCATGTTAGTATCCGAAGGTTGTGTTGTCATTGGTGTCATGCTGATCTGAAGGGCCTTGGTTGCAACCTAGGGCCTTGATGAGCTTTGGACCTGATCTGTCTGGATATATTGTCCTACATCAGCCATGGTCTCTGTTTATGTCCATGGCTTCAGTAATCATTGAAGGCCATGTGGATGCCCTGGGTCTGGTCAGACATCTCAGTCTTTGTTGGTATCTGAGATCCATGTTGCTGTTGGGGCCATGATGAAATGAGTGGCCTGTGCTGCCACCTTGGGACCAGACTGTGGTGTATGTCCATGTCTCAGTCCATGTCCCTACCTTAGCCAGGGATTGTGTTGATGTCCATGGCTCCTGTTACCACTGAAAGACATTTAAATATCTGGGGACTGGGTCCTCATCTAAGGCCAAATAGATGCCTGAAGGTCATGCAGCAACCAGGGACATAAAGATCTTTACAAGTACCCTGCACTGCCACAAGTTGCCATGGTGACACCTGGGTTGAGCTACTGCCTAGTACCCTGTCTGGGACTGTGGTCTAGCAGCAGCCAGGGTCTAAGGTGGTATCCATGGATCCTGTTACCACTGAGAGCCATGTGGATGTCTGGAGTTTTGTCAGCCACCTGAGATGTCTGTTGATGTCTAAGGACCATGCTTCTGCTAGGGTCACACTGATCTGCATGATCTGTGTTGCCTCATGGGACATGGTGATGCCCTGGCCTTCACTACTGATTAGGCCCTGTCTGGATCCATGATCCCTCTGCAG